>JAPMOQ010044897.1:112290-164553 GCA_026543055.1 Argiope trifasciata
AAAAAGGAACACAACCGAATCAAAACTATAACCAATAAAAAAAGAATCCGGCCTGGAAACTTCGTCAAGGGCCACGTCCAGGCAAGTATTGAAAATAAAGGACTTTTTCTGTGAGGCATTGGTGGACAATGGTCAAATGTATTGATATCTCGTGACCCGAAAATTACGGTAAAAGAGACATACCAATTTAAACAGCAAAAGACAAAAACAATGAAAAACCTTAAAAAAAATCATCACCAAATGAAACAAAAATATATGTAAAAAATAAAACTACATCAGAATATTCAACCAAACAAATTAATTAATTATAGTCATTTGGATTTGTTTCATTAATTAGTTCTATTTCATTTACCTTTCATTTTGTGAACGTTTAGCGTTTCATTCCGAATTGAGTTTTACATTCGATTTAGACCTAGTTGGTTTCGTTTTAATTTTGTTGATCAGGAAAAGGGTTTTAATTGTTTTAATAATTTTATGATTATATTGCACACACTCACACATATATATATAAATATTCTTTTATATAAAACTAAAATTAAGTCATTTAGCAAAAAATGATTGATTTTCGCAAAAATTCAACTCTCATACTTCACCTTCAAGTGAAAAGTGTTGAAATCCTTGCATTTTACCGAATTAATGTTTGAAGTATATTAATATATAAATATAAATATTGATTCATTCAAAAATTAATTCATTTACTGATGAATTAATATTTGAAGAAAATTATAACTCTATTTATAACGAGTGTCATCCTCTTCAGGTTAAAAAAAATATTTTTGAACTCGAGTGGATGAATAAAAAGTATTTTATTAACGAGTGAAAATTTGAACAAAAGATATAAATAAATATATATAGGGAAAGAGTGAACAAATAGTAGGAATTGGAAATCAAAACTGCTTCTAGCTATCCTTTAAAACCTCGAAATGAGAATGAGATGCCTCCAGAATTCTGGTTGGATCTCGCCCACCCGGTGGATGCAATAATAGGTGGCGCACCTCGAAATGAGGATGAGATGCTTCCGGAATGGTGGTTGGATCCCGCCCACCCGGTGGGTACAATATTAGGTGGGGGCACCTCGAAATGAGGATGAGATGCTTCCGGAATGGTGGTTGGATTTCGCCCACCTGGAGGGTACAATAATAGTTGGAGCACCTCGTAAGGAAGATGAGATGCTTCCGGAGTGGTGTTTGGATCCCGCCCACCCGGAGGGTATAATAATAATTGGAGCACTTCGTAAGAAGGATGAGATGCTTCCGGAGTGATGTTTGGATCTCGCCCACCCGGAGGGTACAATAATAGTTGGAGCACCTCGAAATGATGATGAGATGCTTCTAGAATTGTGGGTGGATCTCGTCCACCCGGTGGTTACAATAATAGGTGGCACACCTCGAAATGAGGTTGGGATGGTTCCGGAACGGTGGTTGGATCTCGCCCACCCGGTGGGTACAATAATAGTTGGGGGTACTGACCTTCTCATCGATAGAGGGACGTACTCTCTTCGGGGAGGGTTGTACCGTGTCCGGTGATGACCCTTAGGACTCAACCACAGTTCCCGCCAGTGTTGCTGTAGCAGCGGTCCTTTCATTCAGTCTTGCGAGGTGAATCCGTGTGCCTTCGGGCGGGTTGGATGTCAGTAATATGACTTACATTAAATCCATCGGGATCAAACGTCATCCCATTAATGGTGCGGAAGTTTGGAGATGGGGTATCTTCTCAAGTGTCATCCTTGTCATCTGACAGCAGTTCAAAATGACTAAGTCTTTCCAAAGTAGGCCTAATGTTGCTTTTAAATGGGACGTTATTATAACTCAAATTTTAAAAATAAATCTTCACGAATTTGGTTAAGCTACTGTGCCATTTCAATCGTATCATAATTCACTGCAATACTTCTGCCTCTAGAAACTCTTATCCAGTTTGTTATAAAAGAAGGAAAACTTAATTTTTGAGACACTTCTTAAAAATATGTAAAATTTAAAACAGAAATATTGCTTTGTACATGAGATGTGAGAAAAAGGAACTACGGAATATGAAACAGAAGTATAAAAAGAAAAAACTTACGTGTCATGTAAGGTGCCTTTTGGGTTATTTACGAATTTCTGAAATAAATATTCTAAAAAATGCACACTATACGGAACAGAAAATAAATCGGAAATATTGCATTGTGTCTGATGTACAAAAATTGCCAACGTCTTGGAAGAAATTTCTTTTTGTTATTGATATTGCTCTGAGATTCTGCTCTGAGTTTGTCTTAATAATGAAGCTCGATTTTTAAAGTCAATCTTGTCACCTTTTTTACACTGGACGTAAAATTGTTAAATTTTCTTAAATTCTGTGAATATTATTTATAACGTTTTGAGAAAATGCAAAAATCTCGTGAAGTGTCTTCCTGTTTTCAAGAATATTCCCCTTCATACAAAAGTACTTGTCTTATTTAAATGTAAATTGAAAACATAGATATATGATGTAAAAATTCTGGATTTCTAGTATAAAATATTCTATCGCAATACTTTTAAATTTTATGAAAAAGAATAAAATTCGGATAGTTTTCAAGAAAGCATCTATGGAAGAGGTTACAGCCATTAAAAAAAGGTTACATTTTCGTCTACAAAATTAAAATATAAAAAACACTATCTCTAAAAAATATTTTTAATGCTTATTTCTAATTTAAAATGATAGTAAGCATTTTGTAAATAAATTTTGACAGTATTACAGACTCACTGCTATAGTCTGTAATAATGTCATTCAATGTTTGTAGCAGGTAAACAATTAGAAAATTTCCCTCGTTTGTTATTTCAGTGAAATGTCCAATGTGACTCGTTTTTTATTTCAGGGAAAATATATTATGTTAAAATAAATCTATTTTTGAAACATCATTCTTATGTTCATCTTCAGTGAACAGTTGACTGAATGTATAAGTCTGCCTCCAGACATTTGGGTCTCGGTTTTGAAACCTGATCTCAAAAGAGGCTCCTTTTCTAGTCGTTGGATGAAATACATGTGAAATCTGTCTGTGCCAAGTGTTTTTTTAACGCCATAATGCCCCTCAGGTGACGTCCTCATCATCTAACCTCGGTTCAAAATCATGAAATTCGGTCCAAAATAGCACTAGTTTTCCTTTAAAATAGGACGTTAGAATAGTTAATCTAAACTAACCTAACTACCGATGTGATGAAAAATGTAAAGAGAGGGTGTGCATTGGAAAGGATGTTTGAAAATAAGTCCTTTGATCACAGGTACATTTCCACAATCTTTTTCTCATGTTTAGTTTATTTAAATTAACGTCCCGATTAAAGCACCATGAGGGCTATTTTGGGATGGAACTCGTCATTTTGAACCACGGTCAGGTGACGAGGACAACATCTGAGCTGGCACCAACCTTTTCACACCACACCAGTGGGAGGACGTTTGGCCTGACACATTTAACGTGCAAGAGACCCCTTCACACGAAAGTTCTTTGGTAGAATCGAGTCTCAAACCTGAAATCCTCCAGCTCCGAAGCCGAGACCTTACCACCAGGCAACCGCGACCCCATCTTTTTCTCCTAAAGCTTAGTTTAACTTCAAAATCCAATTAATTTATGTTAAATGATCAAATTATTCTCGAATGTTAACCTTCCAGTGGGTGCGGTCGTCATACCAACATGAATGGTCGTGCGTATTTCCCACATGCGCTATAGCAAATTGTAAATTTTCAAAAGTGTAACTATTAAAATTATATTGTAAATAGCTTAGGAATAATGACAACAATCCCTTTAAACATGTCTTTCTTAAAAAGAGGCAGAAACAATATAAACATAGATGGCAATAACAATATAAAATGACCACAAGTTACCTGAATTGATTTCAAAATAATATAAATGAAACTGCGGATATTTTGACAGAAGAATTTGCATATAAAATATAGAAGTGCAAAAATACAAAATGTATGTATAAAAATTAAAAAGTAATTGAAAATTAGATATGAAAAGGAAGAAAATAGTTTCATTGTTATTTCATTACAGCGCAGCAATTTGAGCAAATGTGTTTAGTGTGCTCCAAACATATAAATTTCTGTCAAATCTCACTACTGAACCTCGTGATTCTGGTCCACTTTTCTTTTTGGCGGGTTTTTCCCTGACGTTGCATCTTCCACTACTTCCATACATAGTTCGGCTTTTCTCTTTAGAATATTTTTAGTTCACTTTTTAGAGATGTGGATGCATTTTTTCAACATTTTCCTTCTTAAGAGCATTTGCCAGTTGTCGCCAGTCTAAAACAATACGGATGTCTTTCTAAAATCATACAAAATCAGATGTGACAAAAACTCACATGAGAGGTCGCGCGTATCTCTAAAATACAAATATCTGATCGGCAGAGACTTATGAACGCCGCAAACTTACGACCACAACTGAAAGTAGGTCAAAGGGAGGGGGACAAATAGCCGAGTGCAGGCGTTCCCAGTGCCATCAGATCTAAAGTTATAACGCGAAATCCATGTCTAGTATATCTCTCACATACTCGCGCCCGCTGAAATGTTAACGAATATTAAAAATTTTGTAAGAAAAATCAATATTAATCAATACAATTTCCAAAGAGATAACAGTCTGAACTAAATGCACCAATCTGCGTGATTTGCAAGATGTAATATCCTATATTTCTTAAATCTGAAATTGCAATTGCAAAGGAAAGAAAAGAAGATAACTTCGGAACAAATGGTAGTGAAATAACCCTATAAATCCTCCTCAAAAAATTCAACAAATAAAATTACTGAAAAAAAGTCATTTGATTTTTTTAGTAAGAAAACAGTAAAAATTATTTTAATTATGCTTTCAGGATTTGGAAACTTTTAGAAAGAAAATATAAAAAGAAACATCGACAAAATATAAAACTCAACAGAAGGTTTAAAAGAAGTCTTAAAAAATTATATCATTCGTCACTGTTTTCGTTTTCATCAAAAATAAACAATCCATACTTATAGAAAATGGAAACAAAACATAATAGAATTTGCTTTAGAGGTCTCAATCATTTGCAACAACCCTAATTTTCCGGTAAAATAAATTATAGATTTATGTCTCTTGAGAGAATGTTTGCAGTTATAACAGAGTTGCAATTCTCTCGGTGAATTTACGAGAATTCCAATTCCTTTTTTTTTCTCTCTCGTTTCGGCAAAATCGAAAACCTCTTTTTGTTCGTCAACTTAATAACTTCTTGAGAAAAAAAAAGAAGATTTACGATTTCGGTAACATAAAATATTCACATTCAAAAGGAATCTTTTCTTTTACATATTTTACGGAGTATTAATTTTTTTTTACATTTAAAATTTTTCGAAATGATAAAATTAATTTGGAAAGAATTTGTTATAAAAAAAGAAATTAATCTATTATATACATTAAAAAATTTAAAAAAAAATCGTTCTTTATGGGGGATTTAAGAAGGGGGGAGTAGGAATTATACGGAGAAAAAAAGGGCATTACGTTCAGGGTAACTTTTTTAAATTACAAACCGTCTTTTGATTATCTCGAGAATGAGCATTTTTTGAAGGACCGAACAGAAAAACAATTAAAAAAAGTTAAACAAAATAAAATGATTAAACATAAACAGCGTTCACAGGTAACCTAGCATAATATGTAAGTTAATCGTCAATTTCTTTTTTTTCCATTTATTTTACACGTGATCAACGGTGCATTTGACTATAGAATCCAGATGCAAAAAGCTTAGGATTGGAATGACGGAATTTACATCTCGTTTTTTTTTTAAATTTTTTATAGCATTCTATTTTCTTGTCTCTCTCTTCTATTTGTGTAAGCATGCGTACAAAAACACAAATGAAAATATACTGAATGAATTTAGTTCATTAATTTTATAAAATGTGTTTCGTGGTATTTGCAATTATTGTTGAAAAGTTAATTAAGTTAGAAATATTGTTTTTAAATAAAGAAACGTAAGCTTTGAAAATATAACCAATTAATAATTAGCTTTCTGAAAATTTTATCGCATTCAAAAAATATTCAGCATCACACATCATATGACTATAAAAGTTGAATTAATTAAGAGTGAAATTAAGTTAGTTGAAAAGCTAATTCAGTTAGTTTTAAAGTGAATTAAGTTAGAAATATTGTTTCTAAATAAAGAGACGTTAGCTTGGAAAATGTAATCAATTATAGCTTTCTGAATATTTTATCGCATTTAGAAAATAATCAGCAACACACATCATGTGACTTTAAAAGTTGAATGGGTTTAGAGTGAAATTAAGTTAGTTGAAAAATTAGTTAATTTAGTTTGTAAGTTAATTAAGTTAGAATTGTTGTTTCTAAATAAAGAGACATCAGCTTGGAAAATATAATCAATTAATTTTATCTTTCTGAATATTTTATCGCATTCAAAAAAATAATCAACATCACACATTACATGACTTTAAAAGTTGAATGAATGCAGAGCGAAATTTTCCATTTTGACGGCAATATACACTTTCAACTCTACCCACGAGATATCTCGTCTTTCAGATATTTCCGATTACAGAATTCTGTGGGCTAAAAAGGGTCTCTTGTGCCTGTTTAGATTCGCTGAACATATCTGAAGAATACGCTTCTTTCATCTTGGCAAAAGAGACGAATTTCAGCCCACAGAATCCTGTCATTGGAAATATTCAAAAATATTATTAAACATATTGAAAACACCAAACAAATCGAATATATCGATTATGATATTTATTTGATTTTCTTTTTAAATTTGATTCAAAATATTTCCAAAAAAATTCGTCTTTAATATTTTTAGTAAGTCAGTATTCATAAAATATATAGTGATATCGATTTCATATATGTTTTCTTAAGGGAGTTATTGAAATATAAAACGTTGCGTTGCCAACATGAAAGTAAAGACGAATAATATACATTTTGAATATGAAGAGAGTTTTCCACAAAAAAATAGTATACATAATATTTACATCAAAAGAAGTCTGCAAATACAAAGGATATTAAAAAACTGATATTTTATAGCTATATATAGAGGTTATATATAGTTATATATAGAAGCTATTTCATTTTTTTTATTTTTACAATCCAACACTAAACTGTCATGAAATAAGATATATTTATTGATTTAAGAAAAGAATTTTTATTTTGTAGCATTTATTGACTACAGTAAATAAGACGATATTAAATACAAATTAATTTAAAGATTCACATCAAAAATATTCATCAACATGAATAACCAGAGTCAAAATTTTAGGTCAAACTATCAAAAGTTAAATATAAATTAGAAGGAAATAAAAAATTTTAAAGCTGATAAGTTTACGTTATATATGGAAGCTATTTCATTAATTGTTCATTTTTACAATCCAATACAAAACTGTCTTGACATAAGATAGATCTATTAATTGATTTAAGCCAATAATTGTTATTTCTGGGCTACAAAAAGATTAAAATGTTTGTACAAGTGGTAGAAATGTAATTATTGCTTTATAACGATGTTTTCATTCTCTTTAAGATAAATAATCCTGAAATAAATACACAGCATCTTTGGATCTCTATCAACTTAAAATATCAGAAAAAATTGCTTTTTTGTGTTTCACATATGTATATCATACTAAAAATAGGTTTACAACATTATTTTCAGATTGATTAAAAAGCTTTATCTATATAAATAAAAATGAATACTTGTCAGTATGCCTCTTATGTCTTCCTAAACTGTTCATCCGATTGCGATGAAACTGGGTCTGCTTATTGTTTACACCTACGGGAAGGTTAGAGGGATATTACAATTATCTAAAATTAAATCAAAAAGAATTCGAATCTCACCCGCATCTATTTACCAAAGATTAATCACCAAATTACTTGCCGAGGGGTTAATAGATTCAGTAGAAAAGCTTAATAGAAGTTTAAAGTTAATACTTTGTAACTATAGTACGCAAATGTTATGTAAGTTATTCTCAGAGGTAACAACCTTATCACAAATGATGCGAGAAACTTTTGGGGAGACCTATTCTGGGAGTTTTAAATTTTAATTAAATTTTAGTGCTTCTCGCAGTAACTACCAAAAATAGTGTAGTACAAATAATTTTTCCCCATTTTAATTTTCAAAAATTATCTTTTGATGTATATTAGCGATATTATGGTATAAATATATTTTCTATGCTCATCAAATTTAAAACAAAAAATTTTAATCCTATTTTCTAACATTAAATTTGAGGATTATGAACGAATATGAAACGAATCACGAGATACAATAAATAGTGATACTTTCATTACTATTTTGAAAGAACACCATGTTTTACAATTCTAAAAGAATACCCAGATCTAACATATAAAAATGAATATTTGTTTGTAGAATAGAATAATAAAAATAGAATAATCTCCTTTATACATTTTTCATTTTCAATGAATGCATTCATTGCCTACAAGATAATAAATATCATTCTTCCTATCATTCTTAGTGAAACAAGATAACTATTTCCAATTCCAAACGACATTTCCAAAATGATTCCTTCTGCGGTAGCAACGCGCCGGGTACCAGCTAGTAAGACATAAAATGGTGTTATATTTTGTAAAATTTAACCACGGATATTTTTAATTAAAAAATGAAACAAATGTTAATTTTGAAATGAACATATGGCATACTTAATCACAACGTTTTTACCATTAATAAATACAATTTTATCAAAATTAACAATAATATAAATTAAAAAACAGTAATATTAATTCATCTTGTTTTGCAGAAATGTGTCAGTTTCATTAAAAGAGGATAAGATATATATCTGTCGCATTTTATATACTGTCGCACCGTTCATCCGATATCGATAAAACATTGCCAAATTATGAATTGATTGTACTTAGTGTTATTTTTTCATCGGCAGTAACGAGGATAGAGATAAGATATATATCTGTCGCACCGTTCATCCGATATCGATAAAACATTGCCAAATTTGAATTGATTGTACTTAATGTTATTTTTTCATCGGCAGTAACGCGCCGGTTACCAGGTATTGTTTTATAAAAATAATGTCTGTAGAGATTTTGCTGCAAATTTAATGAAAATATTTGAAACCAACCGCAAGACAATTATTTAATTTTAGGCATATTTATAATTCATTTATAATTTGTGTCAGGTTACCGCCAACTGTAAATCTAATAACAAATATTTAGATTTGATATTTTCCGATATTGTTTTTATAGTATTTTCCTCAAAATCATTGATTTCTGAAATTGCGCTGTGCAATTCTGTTATTTTTATGGTTATCCATGATAACAAACGCAACTTTAATAATCCTAAATAGGATTTTTTAAATTTTCTATTTTAAGATTGTGGTATTTAATCAGTAATATTGATTGATATTTTTGGGATGCTTTAATAATATAAATTCTGGTAATCTTTAATTTTTACAATCGTTTAAATGAAGATTTTAGCCGAACAGAATATTAAAAAACTCTTAATAAATAATTTCCATTTTGGTTCTCAATTGAAATTAAAAGTTTGTTCAAAGGAAAAATAATTGCTCGTGAATTAACGCTCAAAATCGCAGCTAAAAACATTTCTGAAGGACTCAGATCTTTCATATCCAGGAAAGTAAGAGGATTAAACTAGGAGATTAAGAAGGATTATTCTAGGCACACATAGAATACAGAAAATAGCTTAATTCTACAAATTAAAATGTCTTGACCATTTTTAAAGAATTCATTCTTGAAACATAAAATATTCTGAAATAAAAATGTTAAAGATCATTAATATGTTGCTTATTATTTTTTTCTCTGCAAATAAATCTGGCACAATAAATCTGTTTAGTTTAGTTATATTAACTTCCCGTTGTAAAGCAACACAAGGGCTAGTTTGGGACGGACCTAGTGATTTTAAACTACGATCAGATGAAGAGGACGACATCTGAACTGGCTCCCCTTTCCAAAATTCCACATTACACCGAAGGGAGGAAGTTTACCCAGACTGTTTAACGTGCACCAAAGCCTCTTACACGACGGTTCTTCGGTGGAATTGAGTTTCAAATCTAAAACCCTCTGGCTTTGAAGCCGAGAATTTTCCACTGGGTCACTGTAACCCAGCTGTCGTAGAAGCTATATTATCATTGGTTATTGCAATCTTGGTGAAGCCTAGAAAGATCTAAGTATCACGTTGACCAATGAAAATCGCCATTGTCCATTGCATTTGTTACATACTCTCTTACACTACGGTTCTTCAGTGGAATCGGGTCTCAAACCTAAACCATCTGGCATTGAAACCCAGACTTTACCACAAGACTACTGTAACCCAGCTGTCATAGAAGCTATATTATCATTGGCTATTGCGTTCTTGGTAAAGCTTAGAAATATCTTCTAAGTATCACGATGACCAATGAAAATCGATATTGCCCAATGCACTTGTTACATACCATCTTACACGACGGTTCTTTGGTGGGATCGTGTCTCAAACCTAAAACCTACTGGTATTGAAGCCGTGACCACACCACCGATCTCTTCGATTCCACCAATCTACTCTGGTTCTATTCGAACACAAAGGTCTGAATAGAACCCGAGTTCACTATTTATGGTCCAATATCTGATAAAAGAAAAAGAAATTACTATGGCAAGAAAGATTTATGATGATCTTTTAACTAGTATTATGCTACAAAGTCATTTTTGTTTTAGTTTAGTTATATTAACGTCCCGTTTAAAGCAACACGAGGGCTATTTTAGGAAGGACCTCGTCATTTTGAACCAAGATCAGAGGGCGAGGACGACACCTAAACTGGCACCCCTCTCCACACCACACCACACCAGAGGCAGGACGCTTGGCCTGACAGATTGAACATGCAAGAGACCCCCCTCACACGACGGTTCTTCGGTGGAATCGAGTCTCGAACCTAAAACCCTCCGGTTCTGAAGCCGAGACCTTACCACCAGGCCATCGCGGCCTATGCTACAAAGGCAAAGTTCAACAAGACATGACACAGGCTCTATAATTGCTGTAAAATATAGAGATAATATCTTTGAGTCCTACGGTGGCCTGGTGGTAATGTCTCGGCTTCGGAATCGGCAGGTTGTAGGTTCGAGACTCGATTCCATCGAAGAGCCGTTTTGTAAGGGGGTGCACATTAAATCTATCAGACCAAACGTCCTCCCACTGGTGTGGTGTGGAGAAGGGTGTACAAGCTCAGGTATCGTCCTCGTCCTCTGACTGTGGTTCAAAATTATGAGTTCCGTCCCAAAATAGCCCTTGTGTTGCCTTAAAACAAAACGTTGAAATATCTAAAACTAAAGCTAAACCAAGATGGTGGTCTTTGGCCGAGACGAGGACAGAACTCGCTACCTTTCGGTTGTGAGACTAATGCTCTACCAAACAGGATACCGTTAGTTGGCAGCCACTCACAATATTTTATAAATAAGGAATTTCTTTACGACCCTTGGAATTAAGTTTTAGGAAATAAAAATATTTTTACAAATCTGACATTCATTCTATGAAAAATAATTACTAGTAAAGAACCTTATTATTCATCTAAGAATGTTGTTTCTGCTTTCCGTCTCTAAATCTCTTTCATCTCTATACTTTTGTTGCATATTGTTAGCAAACCAATTCATCGAATTCATTCCCAAATGCAAGGATTTCGTAGAATCCCATACTTCAAACAATAAAACCGAATTGTAGAACGCGATTTACCAGTTACTTCGTAGTTGACAGTCAACGTGTTAATCACTCACAGTATTTTGTAAATGTGGAATTTCGTTGAGACGCTTGGCATTTAGTTTTAAGAAATAAAACTATTTTTACGAATCTGACATTCATTCTGGGAAAAATAATTACTGGTAAAGCTTCTTATTATTAATCAAAGGTTACTGGTAAAGAACCTTAAATAATTATTGTTAAAGAACCTTATTATTCGTCTAAGAATGTTGTTTCTGCTTTCCGTCTCTAAGTCTCTTTCATCTCTACATTTTTGTTGCATATTTTTAGAAAACCAATTCATCGAATTCATTCGTAGAAGCTCATACCTTAAACAATAAAACCGAATCGAAACGTTCTTTTTTTACACAGTTAAATCAGTGTAAAAGAATTTACTAATGAAGACTTGTTGAAAATCAGTTCCAGGAAGAAAAAAAAAATATTTCCTTGTAACTAAAAAAATAAAAATAATCGCAATTCCACCCTTTTTATTCTAAAGAAATGAGGCTTAAGAGAAAAATATTTTCTTACCCTTTTTCGCAGAAAACTGAAAAAGTTTTAATAACTCCTAATGGTAGGCTTTTCAATGGTATACAAACTGAACTGAATTCAAAGGGATGGAAGTTTTTTCTCTTTTTCAAAAACACTTGGGGAAATAAAAGAAATTTTATTTCGAAATCACTCTTTCAGTGTTGTTTCTGATCAAACATTTTCAAAATGATCCGATATTTATTTAAGTAAATTACAAAACGAAATCCCAGGAATATGTCGTCAGTCAACAAACTTTAATCTCGTTAAGATAAAAACTATTTTTTTAAATGTTTTTTTAGGATTTATTTATTCATTTAGAACAATACATTTGTATATTTTATATCGAATTCCATCTCTGTGAATAGTATTAAATGTCCCCTTTATTGAATTTTTTTGTAAAGATAAAAAGTAATATACAGCTTATTGAATTGTTATTTTAATTGTTTTTACAAGTAATCCCTTTTCGTCTTCAAAATCACAAAGAATGATAACAGTATATTAAATGAAAGTGATACATTAACAATTTTTAACTAAAACATTTATTTTCAATTAGGTTTTAAAAAAATTTGTCTCCCAGAAGGAATGCAATCTCATTAATGTAAAAATTCGCAGAAAAATAAACATATACCTGTTTACGTGGATTAAAGTCACAACATCAGAATGCATTTTCTTTTATTATTAATTCTGTTTCAATTTTCTTTTCAGAACAAAAAGTATTTTTTTAAACAGATACCCTAGTTTATAATTCTTTTTTAAACCAATCTTTAAATAAACAATGGAGAATTTACTTCTAATGAATAATTATTAGAAGAAGTTTAGTTTAGTTATATTAACGTCCCGTTGAAAGCAACACGAGGGCTATTTGGGGATGGACCTCGGGATTTTGAACCACGGTCAGACGACGAGGATGACACCTGAACTGCCACCCCCTCCCTCCACAACATACCAGAGGATGTTTCTCCCTATAGATTTAACGTGCAAGAGACCCCCTCACAAGACTTTTCTTCGGTAGAATCGAGTCTCGAATCAGAAACCCTCCGGCTCCGAAGACGAGATCTTACCACCAGACCCCCGTGGCCCTAATTATTAGAAGAGAGTGACATTATAATAATAACTTCACATGATATCGAAGTTTCACCCTGGAATGGAAAGTTACAAACTTAAGATGTGCTGTGAATCTCTAAACAGAGTCTAAATTTGGAAGGAACATAAATCGTTTCTGAAACTTATTGTTATTACAGCTCTTCTTAAGAGAAAGGATGTCATAAGAGTAAAACAATTAGTTGGAGGATCAATGTTACAACTTCTCATAGTTATAATATAATTAAACAAGTATTATAAAAAATTAATTCAATGACTACATAGGTCATCAAAGAATTTTTTTTATTTTCGTTTCTTTTTATTAAATAATTATCAAAACATTATTGATTTTCGCAAGAATTAAACTCGTATTCTTCACCTTCAAGTGAAACTTACTGAAATCCTTGCATTTTACAGAGTGAGCTACAGCCTGTTGATTTCAATTATCATTATAAAGTGCAGAAACTCTATTTAAAGTATTAAAAATTAATTAATTTTAATTAATCTGTTAATATTTTTTTAATATGCGTTAACATCAAGTGTTATCCATTACAAGTTAAAAAAATGTATTTTAATTTGACTGGATGGGTTGAAAAGAAAGCAAAGATATGTTAGTTGATAATTAACTTTTAAATAAACAATGAAGAATTTACTTCTAATGAATAATTATTATCCCAATCGAGAGACATTATAATCACAACTTCACATGATATCGACGTTTCACCGGGATTGGAAAGATACAAACTTACAAGATGTGCTGCGAATTTCTAAACAGAGTTTACATTTGGCACAAATAAAAATAGTTACTGAAACTCATTGTTATTGGAGCTCTTCTTAACAAAAAGGATGTCATTAGAGTAAAACAATTAGTTCATAAGTAATATTTAAAAAGTTTAATTCAATTCCTACTTAGGTCATCAAAGAAATTTTTTTTTATTTTTTACTTTTTATTAAATAATTATCAAAAAATTAGTAAGTATCAAAAAATTATTGATTTTCTCAAGAATTAAATTCGCATTATTCCCCTTCACGTGAAAATTAATACTGAAATCCTTGTATTTTGCCATGTGAGCTACTGCCTGATTGAAACCGAAATTTTATACAAAACTACAATTGTACTAACAACATCAAATATAAAAAATGATGTAGTTAAGTGTTTCAGTTTATATTTGCTTGCTTTTACATGCGTTTGAAAGTGTAGACAGGCGGTTAAGCTCGTATTGCATTTAACTCACGATACCTGCACTACGAATGATTAATCTGTGCATCGAGTTTTATACAGCTAGCTCTCTGTGTTTTACAAATAGTGCTTAAATTTATATTCGAATAACTGGACAGACAAACTTCCTCTGAATGGACTTTGCTCAACAGTTGATAGAAACCACAAATTTGGTGTAATGAATGTATACTAAATTTTATCTCCCTGACTCAAAACATTTTTAGTTAGATATCTGAAAAAGACAGAAAGAATACCAAAAATGCAATTTTTGAAATGAGAGAAGATTTTTTTTTTAAATTACATTATTTTCTCTTCACTTCGTAAATAAGAAAGAAAAAAAAAGAGTTCGTTTTGTATTTCGGTATTATCTGCCATTTGCGATTCAAAATAATAAGAATTTAAGAGAGAAAAGTAAAAAGTTATTTTTAAAAATAACGAATGTTGTATAAAATATATTTTACAAAAGTTATATTTTAAAAATAACCGATCGAAAAACATAACATAACCTATAAGTATTTTCATAAAACATCACTTATATGTGTAGTTATTTTTAACTTAAAATGTAGTTTCCAAAAACAATAAAATGCCACTTATAAAGATTATATCCTCTAACTAATTGCACTGCTTCAAAGATATGAAAATTTATTTAAAAGAATTCATTTTACAATAACTGTAAACATACAGATTTAAGTCCATTTAAATTTAAAATTCCAAATGCATAATGTATATGCTTTCAAAAAAAATATATGTCTTAAAAATGGAATTTTATCTTCCACTTTTACTTGAGAATGCTTCTAACTTAAGGAGCAATCTCATATTAAAAAGATATAAAATGCAATATCCTGAAATACGGTGCAGTTTATCTGAAAGTCCAATGAAATTCCTTAAAGTCTATCCCGGAAACTTATTTTCCAATGTGAGAAGGATAAATTCAATTTTCTAACGAAATATTTCCTAGCTCTATATAGAATGCAAAATCTTCAACTGTATTTGCACATCGGGAAATCATTTAAAATGATTGAAGTTAAAATGAAATTGCTCTTATTTTAGTAAATTAAGCCTTATCTGCCGAGGAGAATTAGAAGTGCTTACCTACGAAGAGAATTAGAAATGCCGGAGACTAATTTTTCTTATGCAGAGATTTTGAAATGAATGTGGCTTCGTAGACCATTTGAAAAGGCTTGAGTCTAGACTCTGGATTTCAAATAAGTTTCGTAGCTTGCTGTTATGTGAGTAAGATAACTTCGGTTTCCCAACGACACATTCCCTACCTCTATATAGAATGCAAAATCATCAACTCTATTTGCAAATCGGGAAATCATTTAAAATGATTGAAAACAATTAAAATGAAATTGCTCGTGTTTCAATAAATTAAGCCTTATTTATCGAGGAGAATTAGAAATGCTTACATACGAGGAGAATTAAAAAAGATGGAAGCTTTTTTTTCTTTTATGCAGAGATTTTGAAATGAATGTGGCTTCGTAGACCATTTGAAAAGGCTTGAGTCTGGACTCTGGATTTCTAATGAATTTCGCAGATTGCTGGTATTGCCTTAAATTTCAGGTACGGAATCGAGATCCGATTCTATCAAACCAAAGTCTTGAATGCGAAACATTTTTAATCTATCGGGATAACCCGTCCTCATGTGGATAAGAAGCAAATGTTTTCTGACTTTAGTTAGTCCGCATTATCTGGCCACAGTTCAAAAAATCCACTCTAACTGAAGGCAGACCGAAATGAGGATTCAATTGTTTGAATTTAAATTGCCTTTTGGGGCTGAGATTCAGTTCCAAATTTCAAACCCATACCTATTTGATAATGAAGTGAAAGAAAATAATTTTGAACCATTATTAGATGCATCAATAGGTTTTGTCTTATTTCTACTTTTTTAGGAAATTAGTAAGTGCTCCATTTATTCTGAAATTATTGATGGTGAGTTGGTACCTGGTGCTGCCGAAAAAAATAATATTAAGTGCTATCAATCAATAATTTGGCAATGTTTTATCGAAATAGGATGAACGGTACGACGATACATAAAATACAAACGAATATTCATTTTTATATATTAGATTTGTGTATACTTTTAGAATTGTAAAACTTGGTTTCTTTCAGAATGGTAATGAAAGAAAAGAAAAAAAGATTCGTTAAATATTCCGTCACCATTCTCAAGTTTAAAGGTTAGAAAATATGATTAAAATATTTTCTTTCAAAATTCATTAAACATAGAAAATATATTAATACGATGAAATCTTTAGTGCACATTTTTAAAATTCTAATAGTTGAGAACAAAATTCAAATTTCCATTCAATTTTCCGAATTCAAGTTTCCATTTTCACACTCAAGAAACTAGTAAAAATATTTTAAAAAATTCCAACATTTCAAGCAATATTCTAAAATTTATTGCCTTGTAATTAAAAATTAAAGTTTCGATGAAGTTTACATATTGAATAACATTTAAATCAAAAAATGGAATCCACTTTCGTCTGGCTGTGGATTACAAATTGAAAATTCGAATAGAATGAATTTAAAAATTTTAAAGCCGGCGTCCTGGCATAAGGGTAGCGTGTCTTCCCCGTGATCTGGGCGTCCTGGTTTCGGGCATGGTTGTTCTGTGTTCTATTTGTGAGATGTATGAATGTGATCCCCCCCATAAAAAAGGGTTGTGCAGGCGAATGTGTGTGTCACCTTCATTTCAGCTAGAAGTCCGACTTCTGCCCTCTGGGTGCTCAGGGGTCTTTACCAGCAGAAGCTACTGCACCCCCTTTCCGTGGAAACACGGACACGACGTCATCATCATCAAACAATTTTTAAGAGGATAGTTTTTTCTTAAATATATTTCTCCAAAATACATCATTCAAAACTTTTCTAAATCATAAAAATATTATTTTGAGTGTTAATATTTAAAGTCTAACTCGGTTCTAACATCTAAAACCGCCGACATCTTTGATATACAAATCAAAATCTTTTAAATATGAAAGCACATCCTGAGTATCATTCCAGAAAATCAAATGACCTTGATAGTGCAGAACGTTTCACATAACAACAGGTCTTGAGCACGCCCACAGTTCTTTTCCACCTAGAGACGGAAAAACCAAATAAACGCTGATGAAAGATAATATTGAGTGAAACTATACAAACTAACCAAAACGGCGGAGTAATTTATTACTTGTAACCTTTGCGCCCAAAAAATAAATTATACAAGTTCCGCTGCAAAATCGGAGGAGTGATAATTTAATGAAATCATGGAAGCCTCCTCTGTTATCTTGTATAAATAAAAATGAATGTTTGTCTGTATGTCCCTTATGCGCTGCCGTACCGCTCATCCGATTGCCATAAAACTTTGAATACTTCTTACTTGAACCTACGGGATGGTTATAAGCATAGTAAAATTATGCAAAAATCGTATATCCTGGCTCTCAAATATTTGAATGAACTAAGCAGGAATTTAAACCTATGTTTATTGTGATTCTAAATATCTAAAGAGTAGCTCAAGAAGAGCTAAACAATTGTCTGATTTGTTTCATTCGTTTTACTTTTCTTTCGATATCTAAAGGTCACATAATCTTCGGACCCGTGACTTGATCGACTACTTGCTTCACTAAGGACTCTATTCTTTTGGTAGATAGAACTCATATTAAATAAGCAACAGGTCAAACTGTCTTAATGAGACTAATTCATTTACAAATAAGATCAGACAAAGAAAATTATCTAAATAAATAAAATAACACTTTATATAATCAAAGCATATTCAATACAATAACTTTTAGACAACATGACATTCAAAACTAATTTTCTTAACTTAATGCTCTTTATTCGAGAACAATTCATACATAACAAATCGGCAATTTTAAAACCCTTCAAAATACTGCCTGAAAGTGCAAATGTAGCAGTAAAAGTATTTGAAATAAAACCATCACTAAATCATTAGTCAATTTACACTCTTTTGTCAAAAGGAATTTCAAATGAAATGAGTCTGATTTGAACAGCATATTTGATTTTACGAAACTCTAAAGCCGCAATTAAGAATGCAGACAGAAGGGGAAGTGAAAAAAAAACTTCTTTCGTGCATTTCCCCTTATGAGAACACTTCAATTGCTTTCAGCTGTACGCGTCAATTAATTTTCTATGAGAGCCTTCATTGATCTTAATTGCTTTCAAACAAACAATTCATTCGAATTTTTTTCCCATCTTTTTCAAACAATTCCAGTAAAAGTCTTTGCGGCGAAAATTGTATTCTGATGCTAATTGTCACTCAATTATGCTTTATTTGACTTTTTTCAGCAGAAAACAGGAAGTTGAATTGAATTGAGGCGTGGTGAAATCAAATCTCCCTCTCGCCATCTCTCGAAAGGTGTGTTTTGTATTTAATTAAGGCATTACACATTTTTCTATTTTATCCAACCATAACGCATTATTTAATGCTTAGTCGGTTTTTATCCGCCTGCCCCTTTTGCATGAAATGTTTATTCTGAATCACGCAACATTCTATTCCGAAGCCAGCAAGTAGAAAGATGGGTAACTTCCCATCCAGCGGAATGGCAAACACACCATCAGGACGAGATATATCTGTACTTTTTAATTAAGTCCGATACTGAAACAGGATTTTGATTCTTTTCTCCCCCCTTCTGTCTTTTTGGAGGAACGTCTTATTCTTTTCTCCCTCCTTTTTCTCCCTACCAGGTTAATGTGTTTTTAATGAAACAGATATTTGAAAATTCCACTTGTGTAATATTTGACTGTGGATGATGGCTTCAATTATTGTAATCTCCGCTGGTTAATTATGGATTACCGAATTCGAAATTCTTTTCACCTCTTTCTTAAAATATTTTTGAAAAATAATTGAGTTATTTATATTCTTAAGACCTGTTTTTGCTTCGAAGTGATAAGTGTTTTGTCTAGATGATCTAGAAAAGAAAATAAATACGAATGTTACTCTTATAATTTGTTTCGGATTTCTAGATATTTTTTTCCTGGCTTTATTCATTCGAGGATAAACCATAGATGCCGTTGCTTTGATAACTGTAGATTCAGTATTTTCATTTTTTCACTTTCTTAAATATTTTTGAAAAATAATTGCCTTATTTATATTTTAAGACCTGTTTTTGCTTCGAAGTGATAATCGCTTTGTCTAGATAATCTAGAAGAGAAAACAAATACGAATTCTACTCTTATAATTTATTTCGGATTTCTGGATATTTTTACCTGGCTTTATTCATTGAAGAATAAGTCATTGAACCTTTGCTTTGATAACTGTAGATTTAGTATTTTTATTTCTTAAAATATTTTTGAAAAATAATTGTGTTATTTATATCTTAAAACCTGTTTTTGCTTCGAAGTGATAATTGCTTTGTCTAGATGATCTAGAAGAGAAAATAAATACAAATTCAACTCTTATAATTTGTTTCGGAGTTTTAGATTTTTTTCTGGCTTTATTCATCCAGATGGAAATCATTGAACCGTTGCTTTGATAACTGTAGATTCAGTATTTTTTTTCTTTCAGGGAAAAAGGGCAGAATAAAAATTAAAACTCTGGTTAAAATAAGTGTCCCGAATCGAAGAGCAAATCTCACTTTATTTTCAGAAAGGTATTATTATTATTGTTGTCTGCTGTAAAGAGGAATGTTTCAATCCAAGATACTTAAAAAAAAGTAATGTTACAGGAAAACGAAGTAGTTATGCAGTGGCGTATCTTCACAGCAAAGCTGTAAATCAGTCCATCTGTCTGTTAGTTTGATCTTTTCCTCGATATATGCAATCCCTTTTTAATGAAACTTTATTTTCTTTTTCTAGAAAACCGGAAAAGTTTCATATCAATATTTCCTTTTTCTTACTTCAAAAGATCTTATCCTCTTTTAATGAAACTGACACAATTCTGCAAAAAAAAATGAATTAATATTGCTGTTTTTAATTTATATTATTGTAAATTTTGATAAAATTGTATTTATTAATGGTAAAAATCTTGTGATTAAGTATGCCATATGTTCATTTCAAAATTAACATTTGTTTCATTTTTTAATTAAAAAATATCCGCGATTAAATTTTGCAAAATAAAACACCATTTTATGTCTTACTAGCTGGTACTCGGCGCGTTGCTACCGCAGAAGGAATCATTTTGGAAATGTCGTTTGGAATTGGAAATAGTTATCTTTTTTCATTAAGAATGATAGGAAGAATGATATTTATTTTCTTGTTGGCAATGAATACATTCATTGAAATTGAAGAATGTATAAAGGACATTATTCTATTTTTATTATTCTATTCTACAAACCAATATTCATTTTTATATATTAGATTTGTGTATTCTCATAGAATTGTAAAGCTTGGTCTGCTTTCAGAATGGTAATGAAAGAAACTACTTATTGTAACTCGTGATTCGTTTCATATTTGCTTAGAATTCTTAAATTTAATTTTAGAGAATGTGATTAAAATATTTTCTTTTAAAACTGATTTAACGTAGAAAATATATTTATAACATAAAATCTCTAATATAGTTGAAAAGATAATTTTTTGAAATTTAAGATGGCACAGAGTTATTTATACTACAATATTTTTGGCAGTTACTGAGAAAAACGTTGACATTTCATTAAAATTAAAAAAACCCAGGGTCGCCCCCCCCCCAAACTTTCTTACATATTCTGCAATAAAGTTGTTACCTCTGAGAAATACTTGCATACATATGCATACTATAACTACAAAATACTAACCTTTCACTTGAATTTATCATTTCTACGGACTCTATTATCTTTTCGTTGAGTTATTTGGAGATTAATTTTTGGTAAATAGATGCGGCTGAGATCCGATTGTTTGAAAAAATTTTAGATAATTGTACTCTTCTTATAATTATTCCATAGCTGTAAACAAAAAGCTGAGCAAGTTTCATCGCCATCGGATGAACGGTTGAGGAAGTCATAGGAGACAGACAGATAAACATTCATTTTTATTTATATAGATTAATAAAACAGGATATGAAAATGATTTCTTTTATTTATGATTGAGAATATAACAAATGGAATAACAAGAAAACTACAATCTCTTCTTATAAAAGTGGCTAGATACATTTTTCTCTTTATCGACCACATTTGTAATAAATGTTGCATGTTTCATAAACAAAATAAGAAAACTTATTTTTCAAATAGTTTTCCAATAACAAATTTAGCATTCATTTTATCAATTGGAAAATAAAAAGAATATAAATTGATTTCATGTATAAAAACGAACGATTTTGGATGTGAACTCTGATTAATAATATATTAATTTAACTCATTTAAGACTATTATACTTCTGTCGTAATTCAAAAATCCATTAATAAATTTCAATATTTAAATAAAAAAATAGTTAAAATAAAATCTTATTTTAAAAATCACAATTTTAAGCCAACTAGAATGGTAAGATGCTGAAACTACCTGAAAACGAATATTTCGTATAATGTTTCATAGGAATATCCTTAAAAATATGCTGAAATTACTTGAAGACAAGTAATTAGTATAATGTTTGATAAGAATATCCTTAAAATTATTTATGGCAATATAAAAATTAAGCAATATAAAAAATTCTTTCAATTTTGATTTATTCAATTTTATTAATTTATTCATTATTATTTTTCGTAAAAAAATGGATTATACTCATACAGAAAACAAAAATAGATGCAAGTGGTTTTTCGGGTTCAAAATTACTTTTCACAATACTACATTTCGTTTAGCACATGACGCTTTTTTTTGTATCCAAATGAATACAAACACAACACGGATTTCCTGCATGGCGCTTCATATTTCGAATGGAAAATCATCATTTGATGAAATTTCTCACATCAAAGTACTATTCTTGCATTTTATAATATACATGTTATGCTTTTTTAAAAATGAAAATGATTAAATATTGCATGAAAATGAATAAATACTGGTGGTGGTGGATCTAATGCCACTTGGTCCTACCAAGCCCTTATGAGCGGAGCTCTTTCGAATTAACCTCCCAGCGGGCGCGCGTATGTGAGAGATACACTAGAGATGAATTAAGTTTTATAACTTTAGGTCTTGTGGCACTGGGAACGCTATTTGTCCCCCTCCCTTTGACCTACTTTCACTTGTCATTCAAATTTTATGGCGTTAATAGGTCTCTGCCGATCAGATATTTGTATTTTAGAGATACGCACGACCGTTCTTGTAAGTTTTTGTCACATCTGATTTTGGATGATTTTACAAATAAATCCATGTTGTTTTAGACTGGCGACAGTTGGCAAATGCACTTACGAAGGAAAATGTTGAAAAAAAGCACCCACATCTCTAAAAAGTGAGCCAAAATGAAATATGCTAACGATAAAAGCCGAACTAGGTATTGAAGAAGTGGAAGATGCAACGTCAGGGAAAAACCCGCCAAAAAGAAAAGTGGACTAGAATCACGAGGTTCAGTTATGAGATTTGATAGAAATTTATATGTTTGGAGCACACTTAACATATTTCTCAAATTGCTACGCTGCAATGAAATAACAATGAAACTATATTCTTCCTTTTCATATCTAACTTTCAATTACTTTTTACTTTTTATACATAAATTCTGTATTTTTGTACTTCTATATTTTATATGTAAATTGTTCTGTCAAAATATCGACCATTTCATTTATATTGTTTTTAAATCAATTCAGTTAACCTGTGTTCATTTAATATTGTTATTGCAATCTATGTTTATATTGTTTCTGCTTCTTTTTAAGTAAAAAAAAAATGTTTAAAATAATTGTAGTTCCTAATCCAAAGCTATTTGCAGTATATTTTTAATAGTTACGCTTTTGAAAATTTACAATTTACTATAGCGTATACGCGCGATCTTTCATGTTGGTATGACGGCCATCCGCAATCTAGAATTTAGATTCAAATCAGAGACTGATTCAGTGCCCCCATCGGTATTATTTTTTATGGAAACTTGGAGGACTTTGCAGTCATGACCTATTTGACGTGCCCCAACTACCACTAGCCAACACGGCAGTCTTTGGCCGAGATGAGAACAGAACTCACCACCTTTCAGCTGCGAGACTGAGGCTCTAACAACCAGGCTGCCACGGCCCGAATAAATATCTAATATTTCGAATAGAAAATCATGTTTTGATTAAATTTCTCAAGTCAAAGTGCTGTTCTTGCATTTTATAATATACATATTATACTTTTTGAAAATGAAAATGATTAAAAATAGTCATTTAAAAAACTTTTTAAAATAAGCTATGCTTGTTGTAAAATAAAGCGATACAGTCGAATAACTCATTTTATTATTGATTTAATAATTGATACAATTTCTTGTCTTGTATATTTGTTTCTATAATTCTAATTTTATCAAATATGTTCTCATCAATGAGTTTAATTTAATTTAAGTTGGCTACTTTTAGAAACCCATCTATGGAATCATTTGGCCACCTTTCATTTCCTTGACGTAATATGTGATGACAATTTGTAAATATATAAATTTATTTTCAAAGAAAAGTAAATTACGATATTATGATAACTGATACAATTTTTTGACATTAATTCTTTGTTTTTATAATTCTAATTTTATTAAATATGCTCTTATTTGTCAGTTCAATTTAGTTTGATAAGTTGGATACTTTTAGAAACTTATCTATGGAATCATTTGACCAGCTTTCATATCCTTGACATAATATGTGGCATTCTGAAATGACATAATATATGACATTCTGAAATGACATAATATGTGATGACATTCTGAAATGTCATAATATGCGATGACAATTAGTAGATATATAAATTCACTCTCAAAACAAAGTAAATTAGGGTAATTATGATAAATTAAAAATTCGGAATAAACAGAACAAAATCATAATTTTGATGAAATGATAATCGATTTCGTTTTAAGCTTGCTTGTAAAAAGTTTTTTTTTTAATTTTTTGAACTATAGATACAAAATAAATATTTTAAAGAAATATATCTTGCAAAATCAGTGTCTTTTTTTGTTCCACCATCAAGATAAATAAGTATATGCATTTCTGCCCTTGCACTTAAAGATAATTGCCTTTATAATAAAGTTTTAATAAGCTGTCAATAAATCACACTTAAGAACTTATTTGCATAAAAAAAACTTTAATGCGTGTAAAATAAAATTTTCGTTAATTTTATTAAGTGATATATGATATTATATATTTATAAGAAACTATGGTATTTAAACAAAGTAAAAAATGAAGAAATTTTAAAATAAAAACGTTATTAACTTTAAAACCAATATGGACATTCTTCGTCTTAAGGTAAGATGCCAGCACTGTAATGTTAAATCGGTAAATTGAATTTTATCTGGCTTCGGAACCGGAGGGTTTTCACTTCAAGACCCGAATCCACCGAACCACTTAATGTATCCGACTACGCTCGAAGGAAAATTTTTGAAAAACTGGATTCTTAAAAACTATTTAAAACTGTGATTTTTAGATGTATTGCCCATTGTAAAGCAAAATACTTTTAATACTACAAAATTATTTGATAACATAATATGTTTTGAGAAATAGGAAATTTTGAAGTAAATTTTAACGAAATTTAACCGAAACGATTCACACTCTACTCAAAATTGTGATGCAGCTATCCTATATTTTTTACACAAGTTATAGAATGTAATAATGAATGAAATGAACCAAAATCTAAGACAAATTTTGAGATGCAAAGAAATATATACGTATATATGCATTTTTTCCATACATTCTCAACTCAATTTTTCTAAAAATGTCTCTAAATAAAAAAATGTTTCACCAACAATCAAACTTTTGGTTCATTGCATTTCCCATATTATTTAAAATACACGCTCAAATTTTTATGTCATTACCTCTATTAGTTTTTGAGATATCATGTGAACGGTGGAGAATTCTTAATGAACTTTAAAGTTTTGAGAAAATTGAAATTATAGATAAATTTTAGCTGAAAAATATGTTTTGTTAAAATTTCTCTGTATGACTGAAAAAGCCTTTTTTCCAAGAAAAAATAAAGTGTTTTAGAAAGAGGAAAGTCTGAACTACATTTAATAACAATAATAAAAAAATATTTGCCAATGTGATCTATCAACAGTGTTTTTAACGTAGTCGGATACCTTAAGCGGGTTTGGTATACGTAAAAACCATTGGGGCCAAACGTCCTCCTGTTGGTGAGGTGTGGAAGTTTGTAAGTGGGTGCCATTGCAGGTGCCGTCCTCGTTATCTGACATTGGTTCAAAATTACGAGGTCCATCCCAAAATGTAATGATAGAATTGGGTCTGAGACCTGAAACCCTCCAGTTCCGAAGCCGAAATTTTACCCTCTTAGAATATACTCAGAGACCAATAGAATAAATAAAGTAATTTGAAGTTAATAATGGGAACGTAGTGATTTGAAGCTTCCAAATTAGCATGCAAATTTAAAGCTTACAACACTTTAAGTAATAATACTTCATTTGAAGACTTGGTATCTCTGCATTCTTCCGAGTTAAACTTCCAATTGTTATAGCTTAATTTAGTTAAATTAACGTCCCGTTGTAAAGCAATTGGGACGAACCTCGTCATTTTGAACCGCTGTCAGATAACGAGGACGACATCTGAGTTGGCACCCCCTTCTCGACGCCACACTACACCATCGGGAGGACATTTGAATGACTCTCATCTTATCATTTTATGAATCTTAGAATTAATCTGAATTGAAAAATCGTCAGCTTTACTGTCAATAGATGCCCAAAAATAAAAATTGTTTAATTAAATCAATAAATAAATCCATCTTATATCAAGGCAGTTTAGTGCTGGATTGTAAAAAGGAACAATTAATGAAATGGCTTCTGTATATAACTTAAAGTTTAGTTTAGTTATATTAATGTCCCATTGTAAAGCAACACTAGGGCTATTTTGGAATGGATCTTGTCCTTTTGAACCAAGGTCAGATGACGAGGACGACACCTGAGCTGGTACTCCCCTCTCCACGCCACTACAACTGGGGTATGTTTGGCCCCGAAGGATTTAACGGGCAAGAGATCCCCTTGCACGACAGTTATTCAGTGGAATCGAGTCTCGAACCTGCAACCCTTGGGTTGAGACCTTACCACCAGGACACCACGACCTCTTCCAATAATGTTAATGATTAATAAAATATGCCGGGGTCCTGTCATAGGGGTAGCGTATCTTCCCCGCGATCTAAGCATCCCTGGTTCGAGTTCCGGTTTTGATCATTGTTGTTCTATGCTCTAACTGTGAGATGTATAAATGTGCCCCCCCTGTAAAAAGGGGTTGTGCAAGCGAATGTGTATGTCAACTTCATATGAGCTAGAAATCAAACTTCTAAGGCCGCGGTAGCCTGGTTGGAAGAGCGTCATTCTCGTAACCGAAAGGTCGCGGGTTCTGTCCTCGTCTTGGCCAAAAACCACCGTGTTGGCTAATGGCAGTTGGGGCTCGTTAAATATGTCGAGACTGCAAAGTACTCCAAGTTCCCATAGCAAAACGATACCTCTGGGGGTACTGAATCAGGGATGAGTCGGTCTCTGATTTGGATCTAAATTCCGACTTGCTGATGGATGAATGAATGTATGAATAAATTCGACCACCCCCTAAAAAGGGTTGTGTCGTGTGTGTGAGCTAGAAGTCGGACTTCTGCCTTCTGGGTGCTCAGGGGTCTTTACCCTCAGAAGCTACCACACCCCCTTTCCTTGAAAAACACGGACACAACAACAACATCAAATTTCTGCCCTCTGGGTGTTCAGGGGTCTTTACCCTCAGAAGCTACTGCACCCCCTTTCCGTGGAAACACGGACAGACATCATTATCATTAATATAATATTTTATCAACAAGTTCTTTCTTTTTGTTAAACACTGCTAATATAGCACCGTAAATTGCTTTTTGCACTGCGATTTGATACAAAAACAGATTTCATTTGGTTCAGTTTTACTCCCACAAAAGTTATAAGATATTATTATTATTCTTGTAAAAGAATCAGGAATTTTTCAATTATCATGAATGTTGTCAATAATTAATAAATATTTTGTTAAAATTAATGCAGTCCGGAATGATTATACATCAGTTCAGACGATTTTATCGTTTTTTTATTATCTTTTAATAATGAAGGACAAGGAATGTATTATAAATATGAATACATATTGGATATTAAATCCGCATAAAGTAGAAAATAATAAAGTTTGCATATTAGAAAATAATAAAATAACGTGAAACAACAAAACATCGAAGAAAGTATATTTGAAACGTTATTTAGAGAATATCTGTCGCAAAATGTACAATTACGAAATTACGTTACAAAATTAATTATTACATTTTTTCTTCTTATTGCATATATTCGTATTAAGTTACATAATTTGTAAATTTCTACTGCAGAATATTTTTTCGATGTTATTAAGTATTAAATGATGTTTTGGTTAACAGGTGGTGGAAATTCAAAATAAAACAAAAACAATGGATCAGATGGCTGCAATACAAAATAAAACTTGAAAAATGGATCACATGGTGGCAATACAGTAAAAGCTCTTTATTCACGGGGTATATGTTCCATAAATATGCCGCAAATGCAGAAACCGTGAATACGGAATGGTCATTTATATGGGGTTATAGGGGATACGTTCCTAGGTGACAAAATAAAAAAAAAACATATAGATATAAAAAATCAATTTAATTGAAGTTTTCGAACATTTTGATTAATTATCTTAAGGTTTGGGCAATGGTTTTAAGAATTTTGTCATTTTCTCTTGCTTGGTAGTTTTCAAAAGCTCCTTCCATTCAGACTGATACGCAGCAGGCGCATTAGCAATTTGCCTCTTAAAAATAAGATTTCGTTTCATGAACGTTCATAAAGAAATCGCAAAGCTCATTTGCCATTCTTAAACCTTCACTGAGATTCTTCAAATGAAATCTCACGTTTCGAGTGCTTGTTGAAGCTACTTCTTCAATGGGCTGTGAATTTAACATTTCCTCCAAGTCGGTTTCAGTCAGATCTTCATCTTGCGATTCAAGCAATTCCTGAATGTCACTTGATTTTATCTGTTCGAACCCATCTCGTCCTACTCCATTCGCGATTTCGGCTATGTTCGCAGTCAAAGTTTGACCTTGCACAGATTTTTCGTCATTTTCCGCAGTCAGAGCTGGCCACAGTTTTTTCCAGCATGACTTTAGTGTGTGTGGCTTCAGTTCTTCAAATGATTCTTTTATGTTTACGATGCATTTTGCTATGTCAAATTTCTTCCAGCATTCCATAACATTCATAGGATTGCATTCCATATTATCCAATATGAATATGTCACTTTTATATTTGGATTCATAGTTTCAAGTTTGCTTGGATGACCTGGTGCATTGTCCAAAACTAGAAGTGCTTTAAAGTCTAAATTCTTTTTTTTTTTTAAATAAGTTTCAACTTTAGAAACAAAAGAATTCCGGAACAGTCACAAAAAATAGCGCTTGTAACCCACGCTTTCTTACTAGCATGCCAAAACACAAGCAGGTTGAATAAAGAAACCATGAGTAAAGAAATTTTTAGCCGCGAATATAGGAATTGGGTCGCATTTTTTTAATCCGCGAATAGTGAAAACGCGAATGAAGGAAGCACGAATAAGGACCTTTTTTTGTACAAAATAAAACTTGAACAATCGATCAGATGGTGGCAATACAATATAAAACTTGAACAATTGATCAGATGGTGGCAAAACAAAATAAAACAAGAACAATGCATTAGATGGTGGCAATACAAAATAAAACTTGAAAAATGGATAAAATCCCTTCAAAACGGATGAAAATGCAATAAATGCATTCATTTTATAAGTTTATACCGCAACATTCAAAAACTGCAAAAAAATTAGGGAGTTATAGAAAAAATTCTTTTAATTTTCATAGCTAAAAAATTTTTTTAAAATATGACAGCGAAATTTAAGGTATTCGACTACGTTCGAAGGATGTATTTTGAAAAATTGGATTTAAAAAAAATCAATTTATGATTTTTAGATATATTGTCAATTATAAACACTATAAATGCATAAAATTGTGAAAACATAACATATTTTGAGAAATAGGGAAATTTGTTATAAATTTAAATGAAATTTAACCAAAACAGTTAACATTCTACACAAAATGGTAATACAGCAATCCTATTTTTCTTTGCACACAAGTTATAGAATACAATGAGGAAGGAAATGAACCAAAATCTAAGAATAATCTTGAGATGCTAAGAAGTTATGGGTAAAAATATACGTATATATGCATTTTTTCCATAAATTCACAACTTAATATTTCTAAAAACACCTATAAATGAAAAAGTATTTCACTAATCATAAAACTTTTGCTTCATTTTATTGCCCATATCATTTAAAACCCGCGTTGAAATTGTTATGCAAATACCTCTATTAGTTTTCGAGATATCATGTTAACGGTCGAGTATTTTTATCAAAATTAAAGTTTCGAACAAATTGAAATTAAAGACAAATTTTAGATGAAAAAAAATATGTGGCTCTGGATAATGGGTCAGGCCTTCCTTTTTCTACAAAATATAAACTGTTTAGGAAAGAGTAAAGTCTGAACCACAAGAAATTACAATAAAAAAAATCCCCAATGTGGTCCATGCCCAATGTTTTAAACGTAGTCGGATCCTTAAAATAAGTCCACAGATTGAAAAAAAAATTGAAGGGATGCTTTTATATTTCTATTTTACTAATTTAAAATTTATTTTCAATAATTTTCTTTGTAAAAGCTAAAATATCTCTTTGAGACTTTCAAGTAATTCAAAAACTCCATCGTTTCAAAAATAGGTTATGGCAATAAATTGAAATTTCTATAGTATTATTTCTCAAATTTATGAGTATCACAATATATAACCAAGAACTTTTATTGCAATAATCCGGTCACATACTGCTGGCCACAAATAACGTCTTTAAAATCATCTTTATACTTTTAAACTTTTAAAAAGATTTAAGAGTTTATTCCATTCACATAAAAGTTACTTACACTTTCTGAAGAACGTAAACAAGAAATAAATTTATTTAATGCATTAAACCTGAAAATCCATCACGTTTTATTATGCCAATGAATAAAATAAAACATTTCGAAAATTCCCAGATTATAAAGCTTCAGTGATTTTCGAATTTAATCGATGGTATTTATTTTAATATTTGAAACAGAAAAAAATCATATAAGGAGGAAAATACTGCTTTCTCCTGAGTTAATACGTTAGTAAAATAATTGTATTTTGTTTTTCTTAGAATATATTTAATAACCATTTATTTTTCGTTTCGATAAATTAGTCAAAGAATTGCGTCTTTAGATCATTGCCAATATTATGAAATACCCACTTTTATACATTAGATTTTTGTATTCTTTTCGAATTATAGAACTTGGTGTTCTTTCAGAATGGTAATGAAAGAAACTATTTATTGCATCTCGTGACTCGTTTCATATTAGGTCAGAATTCTAAAATTTAATTTTCAGAATTGTTATTAAAATGTTTTCTTTTAAATTTGATTAACATAGAAAACATATTCATGCCAAACAAATTGTTAATATAGTTGAAACTATAATTTTTGAAAATTCAGATGGTTAAAAATTATTTGTTCTACAATATTTTTGGTGGTTATTGTGAAAATCACTAACATTTAATTAAAATTTAAAACCCTCAAGATTGGTATCCCCAACACTTTCTCACATAATCTATACTTATAATAAAGCTCAATGTGTGTGTGTGTGTGTGTGTGTGTGTGTGTTGGCGCTCTACAGGCCAGACCGTTGGACCTACAGCTACCAAATTTGGTACATGTATACCTTGGAGGTCCGGAATGTGCACCTCGGAACCCTTTTTTCGAATTTTTAATTAGAATTCAAATTAATTAAAATTTAAGCGAAATTTCGACGTTTTTCCGCTATAACTTCCGAAAATATGATCGCATAAACATGATTTTTACATCAATTTAAAGATTAAAAAATTAGCCTTCTAATGGTATCAGTGTTTTAATGTATAACTTAAGCTTCTATTTTTAACGAATTTTTAAAGAAATATTTTAATGTTTTTTTAGCAGGTGACTGGATAAAATAAAAGAATGCCGGAAGTTCAAATAAAAAAAATTATCATCCCAAAATAAATCTAAAGAAATGAATTTTTTAGCACGTGACTGGATAAAATAAAATAAATATAAAATGTGATATTTTCTTTAAAAAATAAATGCAAAGCAAAGGTTTCTACAATCGTTTGCAATATCTGTTTTATTAACTCAATAAATCTTCTTTATTTACGGTAAACCTGATTGAATTTAGATAAGATATGCATTGAAATCCCGACTTAATGGCATATTTATGTAATCGTTTGCAATATCTGTATCATTAATTTAATACTTTTTTACCCTTTCTTGCTTTCTTTAAAAAAACATATTTAATATTTTGACAACATCACCGAATTTTTTTTTTTAAATATTTTGGAAGCATAACCGATGGTTAAATCTGACTGATTTAGAAAATTAAAGAATATTATTAAGAAAAGGTGTACTTTTAGAACTTTTCGTCCATCATCTTAAAGAAAATATTAATTTCAGGTCAATCACTGCCCGGAATTACTTCAAGGCTAATGAATATGTGATTTAATTGAAAATTTTAGAACGCTTTACTCATGGCGAACCAGCTGCTCGCCAAAGGCGGCTAGTCTGTAATAAAGTAGTTACCTCAGAGAATGACTTACATGGCATTTACGTATTATGGCTACGAAATATTAACCTTTAACTTGGATTTAGCATTTCTACCGAATCTGATGTATCTCAATAAAGGAGAAGTATAAATATAATTTATTCTATTTTTATTGCTCTATTCTACAAACAAATGCTCATTTTTATATATTAGATTTGTGTATTTTTTTTTAGAATTGTAAGGCTTGGAGATCTTTCAAAATGGTAATGAAAGAAATGATTTCTGGTATCTCGTGAGTCATTTAATATTCGCTCAGAATTCTCATCCCTAATGTTAGAAAACGTGATTAAAATATTTTCTTTTAAAATGGATTAAACAGAAAATATCTTTATAGCATGAAAAGATAATTTTTTTGAAAATTGAGATAGCGTAAAATTATTCCTTATTAATATTTTTGGAGGTTAATACGAAAAACGCTAACATTTAATTACATTTTTAATTAAAATTTAATGCTCCCAGGATTGGTCTCCCCAAAATTCACTGCATATTCTATAATAAAGTTGTTACCTCAGAGAATGACTTTGTGTTCAATAGCTATACAATATTAACCTTTATGAATATCGAATCGAACCCGTATAAAGGATTCTATTTTTTATTATTCTATTCTACAAACAAATATTCATTTTTATCTCTTAGATTTGTGTATTCTCATAGAATTGTAAAGCTTGGTCTGCTTTCAGAATGGTAATGAAAGAAACTATTTATTGTATCTCGTGATTCGTTTCATATTGGTTCAGAATTCTCAAATTTAATTTTAGAGAATGTGATTAAAATATTTTCTTTTAAAATGGATTAAACATAGAAAATATATTTATACCATAAAATCGTTAATATAGTTGAAAAGATAATTTTTTGAAAATGAAGATGGCGCAAAATTATTTGTACAACAATATTTTTGGCAGTTACTGCGAAAAAAGCTAACATTCAATTAAAATTTCAAAAAACCCAGGGTCTGTCTCCCTTAAACTTTTTGACATAATCTGTAATAAAGTTATTACCTCTGAGAAAGACTTGCATGACATTAGTGTACTATAACTAACCTTTAACATGGATTTAGAATTTCTACAGAATCTATGTCTCCTCGGCGAGTTATTTGGTTCAGTTCAGTTCAATTCAGTTATATTAACGTCCCATTTAAAGCAACACGAGGGCTATTTTGGGACGGACCTCGTAATTTTGAACCACGGTCAGATGACGAGGACGACAACTGAAGTGGCACCCCCCTCTCCACACCACACCACACCACACCAGCGGGAGGACTTTGGCCTGACAGATTTAACGTGCAAGAGACCCCCTCACACGACGGATCTTCGGTGGAATCGAGTCTCGAACCTGAAACCCTCCGGTTCCGAAGCCGAGACTTTACCACCGGGCCACGCGAGTTATTTGGAGATGAATCCTTGGTAAATAGATGCGGTTAAAATTCAATTTTTTTAAAATTTTATATAATTCTACTATCCCTATAAACATCCTGTATGTCTAAACAATAAGCTGTCCAACAATAAGCTTCCCAATAAACTGCTCACTAAACAATAAATCGCCATCGGATGAATGGTTTAGGAAAGCATAAGAGACAGACAGACAAACATTCATTTTTATTTATATAAGAAGATGAACTATTTTGTAGTCAATTTTTAATTTCACATTGTTTTCTTCGTTTGAAATTTCATTTTTCTCACCTCTTCTCTTCTTGGAATGAAAGTTTATTTTCAGTGACTCATTTGCATTTTTCTAGTTCAATGCAATTCCCTATTTCCAACTTTTATTTAAATCTGTCATAAAATCTTCATTTAATTAATCCTTTGAATTTTATCTTATACATCTCTAAGCATTTATTCTAAAAAAAGATTAAAACAAACTTTAAGTCCTGTTCTTAATGTCCATTAATACGAATTTTATGATAAGAAGTCTGTTATTATAACAGCAATAATAGTATACTAAAATGAAAACATGTTTGTCCATTATTCCTTCGGCGAAAAATGAAATTTTCGTCTCATTTTTTTTCGGTCAATCGACAATGCATCGTAAATGGACTTTTCTACCAACAAGAGGCTTGCAAAGATTGTACAGATCTTATCTTAAATCCGCAAACAGGTTTTCACTATCAACTTCATTGTTTCGATTTTTCTTTCAATAATGTTCCAGTAACTATTAACTGGGAAGCAATTCGTTTGTTGACGAAGAACGAAAACACTTCTATTTAAAAAAAGATAAGTTAAAAAAAAATTGTTAGTTCCAAGTAGTTTTATTTACAAATTTTAATTGTTCCTTATGAATAATGGGCCCATTGTATGCCCTAATGCATTTAATGGATGCCTTATATATTTGTTTGTACTAACACTGTCTCAACATAGAAATTAAACACTTATTATTTAAAATTGATTATAGAAGCTCTATATTCAAAGCTCTGTGTTATTATTAATATCCTACTCTGTATATATAACTAAAATAAATGTTTAAAAGATTTTTTTAATGCCTGGTTTATGAGAGTAATTTATTAGCATTTAAAGATTTATGTAAAAATTTCTCAACGCAATTTATTAGCATTTTTTTAAATCGCGTGAATTTTCTCATCTAAATTGTTAAGAATGGCTCAGATTAATCTATTATGATTTTTATATACCAAGATATAATTTAAATTTCATTTTTTAAAACGATATTACTAAACTAAATATTTAAAAGATAAAAAAAATTCCTGGTTTATAGAGTAAGATTTATGTAGCAGTTTCTCAACAAAAATTATTAACACTTTTTAAATCACGTTAATTTTCTGATCTGAATTTTTAAGGATGTTGCAGATTAATCTATTATCATTATCATATTACAAAATATGATTTAAATTTCATTTTTGTCATCGATATTTTCAAATTTAAGCGAAGAGATGGTATTTGCATTATTAATTTCCTTATTAGGACTCTTTAAATGTTAGTGATTAAGTCAATACCCTCTCTATAGTATACCACTCATGACCATCATGAAGACATTTAAAATTCCACAAATTTAAAGTCCATTAAACTCACCATGTGAATTCAACGGTTGTTTTATGTGAATTCAATCAAGCTTAAATCACTAATCTACAGAGTTTAGTTATATTAACGTCTCGTTTTGTAGTAACACGAGGTCTATTTTGGGATGGACCTCAACATTTCTGATTTTTTTTGTAATCAGATGACGAGAACGACATATGAGCTGGCACCCACTCTACAAACTTCCACACCACACCTGCGGGAATACGTTTGGCCCCAACGAATTTAACGTGCATCAGACCCGCTGACAAGGCAGTTCTTCAGTGGAATCCGGCCTCGAATCTGAAACCTTCATGTTCCGAAGTCGAAACCTTAACATTAGGCTACCGCAGCCTCTACAGAGAGTTAATCTACAGAGAGTTTCCTATTATTATATGACATTTCTAAGAGATTTCTCGATATTCTGATTGACCATATTGTGAAAATATCACAAAATATAGATGGGCATTTTGTGTCAATTGCGATACTCTCAGAGCAGAGATAAGGCAGCGGTAGCTTAGTGGAAAGGTTTCGGTTTCCGGACCTGGAAGTTCCAGATTCGAGACCTCATTCCCCCGAAGAACCACCCCATGATTGGGGGTTACGTGGCTAGAGCGGACGTGGCCAGAGCGGACAGTGGCTACAGCGAACAAGTAAGGGGAGCTGGGTGGGCAGAGCGGACATTCTTGCAATTATTGTGCTGTTTCCCTAATCAGTCACATGTCATCTATTGTGTAGTTTCGAGGTTTGCACCTGCTGCAGAGATAGCCGATACTTTTGAGAGAGAAGGCCTTTCTCATTTTCTCAGTTGATGCGTGATCCTTATGAAGTGTGTATGTCGTTTTATATCGTCGAAAAAATCTGTGATGGAACCCATAGACATTTCAACAAAATTACTCTCCACAAAAAAAGGAAAAGAATGTTTAGTTGTAGATGATTACCCACACCGCTTACACCGAAAATTTTATGGCAATTGCACCTGTTCTAATATTTATTTGACTCTAAAATACAGTTTTCCACAAAATCCGTGAAATTCGTTTATACCCTTCATTATACTGTTACTTACTATTAATTTTTAAATATTTCTCTGAAAATTATTTATTTTTATTACATTTCTCTATGTTTAAAATGTATGCGCACTATAATAGTTAATAGTTAAGTTAACAATTTAAAATAAATAATTAAACTTGATTGGCAAAAATATATTTATCCTTGTAATTCGATAATCAAGTGCAAAAACAGAACTTCTGTAAAAAAAAAATTGCTATCCCACGTGAAAGAGATTTATTTACTTATTTATATGCACCCTTTATCTGCTCTAAGACGGGGGAAAAATGTGTCCGCTCTAACCACGATGAGTTTCGAGGTGTCCGCTCTGACCACGAAATCTTATGTGTCCGCTCTGGCCACGTCCGCTGTAACCACACCACCATGATTGGGTCTCATCCATACTAGATGCCTCCTTGCTGGTGTGGTGCTGAATTTAGAAAAGGGGCTACCAGTCCAGGTTCCAGCCTCGTCAGTGGACCACGATTCAAAATTACTAACTCTAGCCTTAATGTTGCTTTGAAAGAACCATCAATATAACTAAATCAAGCAAATCCATTACAGATTATTTAAATATCATGGTTAGAAATAAACAAAAATATTGAAATACAAATTTTAAATTTCAGTTTCGTTAGATATTATTTCATTGATAACTTATTAAGTAATTTAATGATGCAGATTATAAGATTAAAACTGATAATGCATCCAATCAAATCGATAGAAAATTATAATCCAAGTACTTGTTATTCACAAAAACAGGATAATTAGCAAATTTCAACGAAGTTTATTGATGAGAAATGTTGTCGAACTGAAACTCTAACTGAACAGCAAATATTATCAGAAGATATGAAACTGATTAATAATAAAAAAAGGAATAGCCAAACAAAATGCCAACAGGTGGCTCTGACAACAGAACATAGAAATATAATGCACAACCAGGGACACCAGGGGGTGGGGAGATGGAGGAGGGAGACGCTCCCTCCCCGCCCCTCCAGAATGTTTCTGTAGTCGATCTTCTCGTCGTCAGGCTCAGCATTTGAAGACATAATTGAGCAAATTTTATTTTGCATGTCAGCGACATTTAAATAAATATGTTAATATTATAAAATTAATTAATTAATTAAGTTAATTTTATAATGAGATAGCGATATTTTAAGTCGGTATTTTTTAAAAATATATACTGACATTTTGTTGAAATAATTTAGCTATCGGAAGAAAATTGTGTCACTTATAAAAAAGTTCGTAAAACTGTTATCTTTACATTTATATTTTTCTTTGAGAGAATGTGGATTTTTCATATGAAATCATAAAAAATATTCAACAAAATCGACTTTTACAATTATAAAATTTATATATATAATTTGTATTTGTAAATACATTATGAAGATAATAAAATAACTGTTAACAAATTTTAAACATACGTCTTCTATATATATAAAAAAAATGAATGTTAATATGTATGCCTATTATACCTTCCAAAACCGTTCATCCAATTGCGATGAAACTTGGTCACCTTATTGCTTACACCAACGAGATGGTTATAGAGTACGATTATCTAAAATTTTAAAAAACGTTTGAATCTCAACCGCACTATTTTACCAAGGATGCATCTCCAAATAACTCACCGAGGAGACAATAGATTCTGTAGATATGATAAAACCAAGTTAAAGGTAAATATTTTGTACCTACAGTATGCAAATGTAATGTAAGTCCTTCTCAGAGGTAACAACTTTATGACAGATGATGCGAGAAAGCTTTGGGGAGACCAACACTGGAGGTTTTAAAATTTAATTAAATTTTGGCGCTTTTCACAGTAGCCACCAAAAATACTATAGGACAAATAATTTTGCACCATCTTAATTTTCAAAAATAATTGCTTCAACTATATTAACCATTTTATGTTATAAATATATTTAATCATTTTTTTACAAAATATTTTAATCCCGTTTTCTATAATTAAACTTGAGGATACTGACCGAATATGAAACGAGTCACGACATACAATAAATCGTTTTTTTTCATTCCCATTCTGAAAGAACACCGAGCATTACAATTCTAAAAGAATACACAAATCTAATACATAAAAATGAATATTTGTTTGTTCGCATTTTATATACTGCCGTTACATTTACTCTATTTCGATAAAACATTGCAAATTAGGGATTGATTTCACTTAATATTATTTTTTGGCGGCAACAACGCGTCGGGCACCAGCTAGTTTTTCATAAAAATAAATTTATCTTGTAAAAAATTTTGTTTCTATTATCTTTCAGAATTTATTTTTTCCCTTCTACATCATTAAATGACTGAATCGTTTTCAAACTTTCCCAAGATTTTATACATCTGCTCTCTTATTATTGGGAGCACAAATTAATTGGGTCCGTTTTTTTTCGTTAAAAAAACATTTTATTTATTATCAAAATGAAAAAACATGTTATTGAAAGTATTGTTTATCGGTAGCCACAACTTTTGTCCACCTTTCTGGCAATTTTCGGATTCCATCTCTGAAAAATGAGTCCTCTCTGGACGCAAACCATGAATCGAGCCATTCTTGAATTTCTTCGAAAGAAGTGAAGCGGTGACCAGCCAAATCGTGATGCATCCGTCGGAACAACCAATAATCAGAAGGGGCAATGTCTGGCGAATACGGCGGGTGGGGTAGGACCTCCCATTTCAACGTTTCCAAGTAATTTTTAACGACAATTGCCACATGGGGCAATTGTCGTTTGCCACATGTTTTTTAATGCCAATTGCCACATGTTTTTTAAGCGCACGGAAATTGCTTGCTGAGTGAATCCCAACGATCCAGCAAGCTCTTGTTGCGTTTGGCACGGATCTTGATCGAGCAATTCCTCCAATTCGGCGTCTTCGAACTTTTTCGGCTGGCCCGGGCGCTCCTTGTCTTCGACAATAAAATCATCACTTTTGAAGCGTCGAAACCACTCTCTACATGATTTATCAGATGGCGCAGATTCACCATAAACTTCCACAAGTGATCGATGCGCTTCAGTGGCACTTTTCTTCCAATTAAAAAAGAAAATCAAAACTTCCCGCAAATGTTGTTTATTTAGCACAAAACTTGACATACTGAATGCTCAGAAAACCAATGTTGTTGTATAAAACTCGAAGCTTCGTTGACTGAATATGGTTGACAAAGGTCAAACCTTTCTAACAAAGCCACAAACATCTATCATTATTCAGTAAACAAATCAGCCAGAGCCATCTATTGAAAACGGACCGAATTAATTTGTACTCCCAATACCTTCTATGTTCTTTAGTCTACGGGTTAGTCATAAATTCTGCACCTATATAATCTACCTAATTTTAATGAAAATAAAAATCAAAAACTATTATTATACCTGACAAAACTGTTTAAATTACACATCAAGTCGGCAAGGCTAATAACAAGAGTTGGCATTTTTACTGCTTCCTCCTCGAAAGCGAAATACTTTCCACATCCCATTGCGTAACACAAAAGAAACGAAGGATTTACATGTTTACAACAGTCATTAACAGTCGACAGTCACAACAGTCTTTAATGAAACGCATTTTTCTTAGAAGGTTCCCTTTCAGAGATTGTGTGTGTGTGTTTGGATTTCCTTGCAGTATGTGGGATTGACGAAAAAGAAACGTTTCTTTAAGGTACCCGACTACGTTTAAAGAAAAAAATTTAAAAAATTGGATTTTTTAAAAAAAATTTAAAACTATGGCTAATAGATGTATTCTCAATTATAATACAAAATATCATAAATACAACAAAATTGCTTGAAAATATAATATAGTTTGGGAAATAGGAAAATTTGTAATAAATTTTAATGACATTTAACCAAAACGGTTCACACTCTACACAAAATGGTAATGCAGCAATCCTTTTTTCTTTGTACATAAGTTGCGGAATATGATGGTGATTGAAATGAACCAAAATCTAAGAAAAACCTTGATATGCAAAGAACTTAGGGATAAAAATACACCTATATATGCAATTTTTAAATAAATTTACATCTTAATTTTTCTAGAAACAACCATAAATGAAAAAGCATTTCACCAACAATAAAAACTTTAGTTCATTTCATTGCCCATATTATTTAAAACACAAAGTGTCATTTTTATGCAAATATGTCTATTAGTTTTTAAGGTACCATGCCAACGGAGGAAACTTTTTATGGAAATTAAAGTTTTGAGAAAATGGATGTGAAAGCAAGTTTTAGCTGAAAAATATGTGACCCTGGAGGAGAGGTCAGGCCTTCCTTTTCCTAGAAAAGATAAAGTGTTTTGGAAAAAGAAAGTTGGAACTACAGGAAATAAAAAAAGAATCGCCTAAGTGGTGATAACCAGTGTTTTCAACGTAATCGGATACCTTAAAATAATAATAAGTATAAAAATATATGGCATAATTCTTCGTATATTCTCCAAAATGGAAGATCTGAGATGGCATAAAAAATGCTTTTACATAAATGGTTTGCTTAAATGAGTGAAAGGACAGTGCCCACTCGCAGACTATTTAGCTGTGAAGGGTATATAGGGCATAATTGTTCACTTCTTCGTATATTATTCGAAATGTTAGATAGAAGTTGGCATAAAGAATACTTTTACATAAATGGTTTGCAGGATGCCAAGGTCATATCTGTAGAAGTCACATCAGCGACTTATGGAGAGTTTTTCTGTTTCTATCAATATTTTGGAATTTTCAATTCAAAAATAAAATTATTTTTTTATCCAACCAGCGGGTGACCGAGCTCCGCTCGGAGAAAACAGGTATCGAAGCTAACTCGAAGATTTAAATTTTCAATTGTGATTTATCAAAACAATACATGCCATAAGAAAATTTGTGAAACCACTGGTGAAAAGATAACCGGTTAAAGTGCACCATTGTAAACTATTCTAAACACAGTTAGAGTTTGGAAAGGGAGCTGTTCTACACAAAGGTAAAGTAAAGGTAAAGATTGAAGTGTGTTGAAGTTCAATATTTTCGACAAATTTATTTAGAAAAACCAAACATATAGACATACATAAGAAACATATTATAAACCTATAGCAGCATAAACATAAAACTTTATTAGTTCGCCATATTGGCTATAGATGGAAGCACGTTACCGCTTGAAAATTTAAGTAGCCATTATGGCGAACTAATAAAGTTTGAAAATATCCTATCTGTAACTCCGAACAGCTCGACCGTAGCGCTTCAAAACCGGCGCCAATCGATTCCTCGTGGCCAAAAACCCCAGACCCCAAAGTTTATCGGAGTTTATTAATTCTGGGGCGATTTTCGACTTGGCAACCATTCCTCGTATTATAGTATTAGATTTTAATTTTGTAATTACTATTCAGTATATCTTGTCGATATCATCCTTCAACAGGTGCTTTCTATTTTCATCTTTTTGTTTTATTTCAATCAATATTTTTTGTTATTCTTCTAAGGATTTAAGAATCATAACGGTATTGTATTATGAAAATACTCATTTAAATGGTAACTTACTTCTACTTATTTAACAAACTTATGCAATAACTACTTATTTAACAAGGTAATAAATCGATTTAAAATTCTAATGGTCCGGTTATTAAGAAATCTTACACTTTCATTTGAGTAGTTATCATTCACTTCCTCGTATTGATGATTCTTTTCTTCATTAGATTCGTTAGTTTTGTTTTCAGCGCCGAAAATGACTGCGCAAATAATGAAAGTTACTGAAAAAGTAAGTCACCTAGACTCGATGTATCATTTTCTTTTCTTTTTTTTTTTCTAGAAAGAGAAGTGGAGAAAGGTAGTCATTACGAATAAATATGCTATTAAGAATTCCACTCGTCTTTGGAATTCTTTTGATTCAAAATGAATATTGGAGTTCATCTAAATGTCAAAGGTTTAAAAAAAATTATTGAAAGACAAAAAATAAAAAATAAAAAAACGTTGCAGTAAAGAGGATATATGATTAGTATTTGTGGAATTCAATGAGAGTGGATCTGAAAAAAGAAATGCAGTAAAAACCATCAAACGATGTTTATGTTCGAAAAAAATAATAAATTCTTCGTAAATAGTGAATAAATAATGAAGAAAGAAATCTTGCGTTAAATAAATCTTCTTTGATATCAACAAATTAAAAAATAAATAATGTGTAAAATAACGTTAGAATTTTAATGAAAGCCAACTTTTCAAACGAATCTATTAATAAATAAATTTTGGAATGGTTATTTACTCAAAAATTTTCGGATTTCCGATACTGACAAGAATATTAAATCCATAGAAATAAAAATGAATGTTTGTCTGATGCCTTCCTAAACCGTTCATCCGATAGCGATGAAACTGGGTCAGATTATTGCTTATACCTACAGGATGGTTATAGAGATGGTACAATTATCTAAAATTTAAAAAATAATTCGAATCTCAATCGCATCTATTTGCCAGGATCATTCTTCAAATAGCTCGCAAAGGAGACAATAGATTCTTTAGAAATGCTAAATCCAAATTAAAGGTTAATTTTTTGTAGCTATAGTACGCAAATGTCATGAAAGTCATTCTCAGAGGTAATAACGTTATTACAGAGTTTGCGAAGGAATTTTGGGGAAACCAACCCTGAGGGTTTGAAGTACAAATAATTTTGCCCCATCTTAATATTTAAATATATATATATATATATATATATATATATCTTTTTAACTGTATTAACGATTTCATGGTGTGAATATATATTCTATGCTTAACCAATTTTAAAAGAAAATATTTTAATCCCATTTTCTAAAATTAAACTAGAGAATTCCGAATGAATATGAAACGAATCACGAAATACTATAAATATTTTCTTTTATTATCATTCTGAAAGGAAACCAGTTTTACAATTCTAAAAGAATATACTAATCTAGTATATAAAAATGAACATTTATTTGTTCGTATTTTATGTACTGTCGTACCGTTCGTATTATTTCGATAAAACATTGCCAAATTATTAATTGAATGCATTTAATGTTATTTTTTCGGCGGCATCTGCGCGCCAGCTAGTATTAAATAAAGTCAAATTTTCTTAGAATTTATATGAATTTAATTTACATCAAAAATAGTGTTAAAGTGTTATGTCAAGCGTATTCCCCCTACTTATGGCACAATGTCACCAGCAAAACATTATATTGCTACAAAAACATAATATGAATAATGATTGATAGGAATATAATTTACATAAGAAAATAGCGTTAATCACTGTGCCAGGCATACTTCCCCTACATGCGATTCAAGGTTACCACAAAAGCATAATATGATTACCGATTCGGCTGACTGAAAGCGAGTTGGCCAACTTCACTCAGGACAAACGAATTGCAATAACCTGCCAAATGGTAATTATCTTTGCGACCGTCCCCATTGGCTTTTCCGTTCCACCGTTAGTAATCAACTTGTTACCGATTGAGACGACAGACCACAAAAATGTATATCTTGAACGAGGAAGCAATTATTTATCTGTGATAAAAAAGATCAATTAAGCCTATTTACAGGGTCATTGATTGTTCCAGAGGCAAATACAAGACCTCCAGAAAAAGGCTGTGTTTTAAAATAATATTGTAGGCAAATTATGCTTATTATTGATAAAAATATATGTGTGAGGATTTAAAATATTGTTAGCTTCTTTGAGTTAGTATCAGTGTCACATAATAGCTTCAGCTTCAGAGGCCATTATCTGTCACTAGTAAATCTAGAATAAATCATAAATAATATTCTGGAAATGCGCATCATCTTCAGTAATGGCATGATACCAACAAAGCAGGAAACTATAAACAATACCCTGCTATATCAATGATGGAATTGCTGCAAGTTATATACTGATTACTTGCTTCAGTTCGTCCCGTATTGTTGGAATCTGTGCATTGTTTAAGTTATTTTTGAAAAAAACAATTGTGTCAGGGCAAAAAAAAAATGTATTAGTACCAGTGTTACCTAATAGATCAGACATTGGCTTCAGCAGCCGTTATCATTATTAGTAGACCTGGAAGAAATAAAAAATTAATCTGGAAATGTGCATCATCCCAAAAAATAACATGAATTCAACGGAGGTACGAAACTATAATGCGATGCCCTGCTACATCAATGCTGGAATTGCTGCAAGTTATTCATTGATTATTTTCTTCGTCCCGTATTAAGCGGATCTACGCATAATTTAAGTTATTTTTGAAAAAAAAAACTATTGTGTAACGGCAAAAAAAATGTGTTAGTAATAGTGTTACCTGATAGATCAGGCTTCTGCTTCAGCAGTCATTATCAGTCACTTGTAGAGCCTGAACAAACCAAACATTATTCTGGAAATGTGTATCATTTTCAGTAATACCATAATTCAACGGAAGGACGAAATTATAATGCGATGCCCATATTTATCAAGTATGGAATTGCTGCAAGTTATTAATTGATTATTTTCTTCAGTTCCTCCCGTATTTTGGGGTCTATGTATTATTTAAGTTATTTTCAAAAAAAGACTGATGTGTGTGGGCAAAAAAATTGTGTTAGTACCAGTGTTACCTGATAGATTAGGCTTTTGCTTTAGCAGCCTTTATCAGTCACTAGTAGAATTAGAAGAAATCAAACAATATTCTGGAAATGTGCATCATCCCTAGTAATAACATGATTCAACGGAAGTAAAAAACTATAAGCGATGCCCTGATATATCAATGATGGAATTGCTGCAAGTTATTCATTGATTATTATCTTGAGTTCGTCCCGTATTGAGCGGATCTACGTATAATTTAAGTTATTTTTGAAAAAAAAAGCTACTTTGTAAGGGCAAAAAAAACGTATTAGTACCAGTGTTACCTGATAGATCAGGCTTCTGCTTCAACAGCCATTATCAGTCACTAGTAGAGCTTGAAAAAAATCAAACATTATTCTGGAAATGTGTGATTATTTGCTTATGCGTGATTATGCCAGTAATAACATGACTCAAGGGAAGTACGAAATTATAATGTGATGCCCTGATATATCAATGATGGAATTGTTGAAAGTTATTGACTGATTATTTGCTTCAGTTCGTCCCGGACCGCAGAAATATGTAGATACATCTCATTTTTAACACACTGTGTATCACTCAAGAATTTTCTCGTGCTTCGCGTGTCTTTCGCTGAGGATCCCTTACGAGTTTTCTTGTTTTCAAGTGTTCATTTCGTTTCCTAAAATGCATTATGATGATTTAAGTAACCTGCAGTTTTCCCCCAAACGTGCAATCTTTGTATATGTCTAAAAGATTCTTCTGCAGTGCGCAATTAATACAGACAAAAATAACTCTGATCAAAATTTGGTCTATCCTTAGTATTACCAACGGCAGACGGGGGATTCAACACATATTTGCGAAAAAGTAAAAACATAATCATTTTAATGAAGTATGTAAACACTAACCCTACCAAAATTATCAACTCTAATCGTTTAGACTATTTATGAAAAAATAATATTTAATAATGTTTTCGTGAAGGTAATATCATAAAAAATATCCTGAAAAAAACTAAATAAAGAATGGAGAAATATATGGAATTGTTGAAAGTTATTGATTGATTATTTGCTTCAGTTCGTCCCGTATTGAGGGTATCTACATGTTATTTAAGTTATTTTTTTAAAAAGACTATTGTGTGAGGTTCAAAAAATTTGTATTAGTACCAGTGTTACCTGATAGATAAGGCTTCTGCTTCAGCAACCATTGTGAGTCACAAATATTAGATAATTCAATGCCAACTAGATTGAAAGAAGTAATAAAAACAAATGCCAGCCAACGAAGTACTAAAAGTGCTTTAACAAACCCTGAAAAATGGAGAAATGTCGGTACCAATATATGTATGCAATGAGTCAATTCTATGCCAAGTAAGGTGGCAGGTTATAAAGAACAAATGTTAACCAACAAAATACTAAAATAGTGCTTTCAAACAGTAAAAAAAAGTTTATTCATTAATGTATAAATGCCTAAATATGTTTTGATCTGAAAATCTGTTGTAAAGGTATTATGCTTTTAATTTTAAATTTAAGGAAATTATTTGAGCAATGTATGTATTTTCATACCTTGTAGGTTTTAAAATACACCTATCCCCCGATTTACACGGCACTCGGTTTACACGATTTCACTTTTACACGGTTTTTAAATTTGCACCGACCCGGAACGCACCACCGGATTTGCACCATACCAATCAGGATTAAAAGATTGAGAGTCTACGAAAGTGATAACAGTAACTAAATTTCTAATTAAATTTTTTAATTTATATTTCTCGTTTCTATATGTAAAATGAATTACATAAATATACCTTACATTTTTGTTATTTTATAAATAGACAGTTATTTTTATTTTTTAAGATATATTTAGTTTCATTTTACGTTGAAATAAATGACTGAATTATGCACATTTTAGTTTGTTTTCGATTTACACGGTTTTACGTATAAGAATCAACGATTTCGATTTACACGGTTTTCTAAGTAACCTATCTTCAGTGTAAATCGGGGGATAAATGTATAAAGCTTTTTGCACAGTAAAATTTTAACATTTTTTATTTGATGAATAAAGTGTTTTTCATTTTCAATATCTGAATATATTTTTTGCCTGACTTACATAGTTATTTTTTGGATATATATTTACTCTTTGAATAGCAGCAAAAATAAAGTTAATCAAATTGCATCCGAAGAAGCTAAGAAAAACTGAGACAAAAACACCAAAACAAGACAAAAGAAAAAAAACCACATCAAATACAAAATAATATGAAAAGGAAACTACAAGAGGCTACTGTAACAAAGGGAGTTTTCCACAAATTGTTATCCCTGGCGCACCAAACAATTTCTTCCCTCTACTTTTTTTTTAATCCCTTTTTCTTAGACACTCTTCGTGCAGCGTCAAATACAAGTCCAGGAAATTCTCGGCCATAATTCAGCGCTTTGGTAACCCTGAAGTTGAGAAAAGCACCACCTTCCAGTGTGAAACGTGACGTTCCATCATTTGTAAAGGTTGCTGTGTTAACAGCTTTCGTAGGAAAATCGCGTCATTGTGTGAGCAGTAATCAGTAAACGAGACCAGAGGATGGTTTTTCGGCGAGTTAACTCGTGCGGGTTTTGTCCCCCCCCCCCAACGATTCTTATTTTTACAGTGATTATACTTCACCTAGTTACGGGGTGGTACAACATCTGCCGTCGCTGTCTGGTAATTTCGGCTGGCAAGCGTCTTATTATTTTGGCGGATAGCAGTGACTCCAGCCTTTGTGTATTTGACTCGCAGCTCAAACGAGTTATCGGAGTCAATTGTGTGATTCTGTAGAAAAAAGCTCTAAACATAATTAGAAACAGAGATATTATACAAATAAAAACTGATTGGTTGAAACATTTTTTCTCATAAGAATAGTAATGGGAATTAAATTCAAAATAACTAAATACTAAAAAAGAAACAAAGTCTCCCGATTTCATGTTGGATGCCAACAAAAACACTTGTAAAGAAAATAAATCATTAAATTTAAATAAATCCTTAAATTTAAACAATTAATTAGATACTGAAAAAGAAACAAAGATATTTTACAAATAAAAACTAATTGTTTGAAACATTTTTTCTTATATAAACAGTAGTGGGAATTCAATTCAAAATAATGCTCAAAGTTCCAAAAATTGGTGTTGGATGCCAACATTTGAATAAATAATTAGATACTGAAAAAGAAACAAAGATATTTTGCAAATAAATACTCTTGCTTGAATAAATTTTTTCTTATTAAACAGTAGTGGAAGTTAAATTCAAAATAATGCTCAAATTTTCAAGAATTGATGTTGGATGGCAACAAACACGTTTTGAAAGAAAATAAATATTAATGGAATAAATCATTAAATTTAAATAAATAATTAGTTACTGAAAAAGAAACAAAGATATTTTACAAATAAAAGCTGACGGTTGAATCATTTTTTCTTATTAAACAGTAGCGGGAATTAAATTCAAAATAATGCTCAAAGTTTCAAGAACTGATGTTGGATGCGAACAAACACGCTTGTAAAGAAAATAAATATTAATAAAATAAAACTTTAAATTTAAATAAATAATTAGATACTGAAAAAGAAACAAAGATATTTTGCAAATAAAAACTGACGGTTGAATCACTTTTTCTTATAAAATAGAAGTAACAAAACTAAACAAAAAAGGGAGGGTTAATGAAGGAAGAGTTAAAGGTAGACTTAATGTAACTTAATTAAAAAAAGGGAGAGTTAATGTTACTAAACTTAACAAAGAATTTAGAGAATTAATGAATGGTCAGTTCTGTTAATGAGTGCAGACTTTCTTCTTTAGTTTGTAGACTTCTACTATCTCAGTATTCAATTTAAATAAACACATTCATTGACAGTTTCAAAATGGGAGTAAAACAAGATATTCATACTTTCATCTTCTGGGTTAAAGTTTCTTTTCTATCAAAACATTTACATAGCAATATCCTAATGGCTGTGACAATTTAAAAAATTTTTTGCAATTTTATTAATTGATGGGTACAACATGCATTTGTATTTATGGATAAGATAAATATTTGACTTCTATAATTGTACTATTTCCGAATGTGTTTAACTAGCAAGAATAATTATACAGAGAAAAGAAACTAATATGCTAATATATCATTTCGAATATTTTTCTATTTTCCTTACTATTGTAATAATATGAGTGAAAATATCTCTCTAAATAATTCTTCCAATAAATCTCCGAAGTCATGGAAAGTCTGGGATTTGTTGTTTGGCTCCAAATACTAATGGAAATCCTAATGTATCCCATTTTCTGCCATTTATAATTTTTCCCCGTTATTCTGAGTTAACGAAGATGAGAATATAATGATCTACGGAAACAGTTGTGTTTGTTAAATGTTTATTTTGTATTTTAAATTAAAATATCCGCTAACAATTTTTCATTCTCGTTGGTTCCCTTTCTATCCTGGTTATTTTTAATCAAATAAAGGATAGTAAGACAATATTTTTTTTGTTTTTAAAAAAAACTATATTAGTCTAATTCAGAGATTTTTATGCAAAGCTGGATTTTTTGAGAAGTGGTCGATGCAATAATTTTTACATCCTGTATTTATATTTTGGCATGTCGACGTCCTGGCATAGGAGAAGCCCTTTGACGCGCAGTGGTTTCAAAACGAACCCCCCATTTTCTAAAACTTATTTCTACGTACGGTGGTTTCTGATTGAAACCAAAGGTTCTAAAACAATGTTCTATCTTTAATAATTGCCTGTAGATGTCAACACACTTGTTAACATCACTCTTGCATACAAAAAAAATGCGCCATTTTTAATGCTTTTTCTCGGTGATTTCGACTTTTTTTTCGCAAGCAAAAAACAAAAAAAACTTCAAAATTCATTCATAAATTTGTTGTATGAAATCTGTCTGCAATATACAACATATCACACGTTGTCACATATAAAGGCGATCTCCTAGGAATTGGGGATTGTAAAGGATTGAAAAGAAGGACGTCTGGCTTGACAGATTTAAAATGCAAGAGACCCCTTTACACGACGATTCTTCAGGGGAATCGAGTCTCGAACCTGAAACCCTCCGGTTCCGAAGCCGAGACCTTACCAGGAGGCCATCGAGGCCTCATTTGCATAACGTGATGTGCAGATATCAGACCTTTATATTAAACATTATTTCCAGGCACTTTGTATTCTTGTCAAATAAATGTGTGGTTTTTTTTATAGAAATAACTGATTTTTACTAACAACTAATTTTTTTTTTGTAAATATAAAACTAAACATTATTTTCAGGTATTTTGCATTCTTGTCAAATAAATGTGTGTGTTTAATAGAAATAACTAATTTTTACTTGCAACTTTTTTTTTTTTTTTTGTAAATTCAGGACAGGTAATAACGGGGGGGGGGGGGAGTTGATGAGAAGTAGGAAGACAGTTATTTCAAGAAACCTGAAAATAAATGGTTTCGAAGAAAATTCGCATAAAATATTGGGTTTTACAGATACTGCATTGAAACATGAATAACCAAGATTCGATATTTTTACTGCTTACCATGTAGCTATAAGGAGGGGAAAAAATACAGCCTACTCGTTAAATTCAGACATGTGACCTTCAAGGTTACCAAAAAAAGCACTCACTGAATGTATTTCTCCTGATAATACAAAACTCCCCTGATATTGCATTATACTGTACCTCTTGGTCATAATATAAGGTGATCGGGATATTTAACCTTCCAGTGGGCACGTGTATGTGAGAGATACACTAGAGATGAATTTCGTTTTATAACGTTAGACATGGTGGCACTGGGAACGCCTGTGCTTGGCTATTTGTCCCTCTCTCTTCAGTCTACTTCCAGTTGTCGTCGTCAGTTTGTGGCGTTTATAGGTCTCTTACTATCAGATATTTGTATCTTAGAGATACGCACGACCGTTCATGTCAGTTTTTGTTACATCTGACTTTTTATGATTTTTTCAAATAAATCCGTGTTGTTTTAGACAGGCGACAGTTGGCAAATACACTTATGAAAGAAAATGTTGAAACGTCTCTGCAAAAGTGAGCTAAAATGAAAGGTGCTAAAGAGAAAAACCTAACTAAAAATTGAAGAAGTGGAAAATGCGACGTCAAGGGGAAAAAAGCAGAAAAAAGAAAAGCGGACTAAAATCACGAGGTTCGGTTGTGAGATTTGACAGAAATTTATATGTTTGGAGCACACTAACACATTTGCTCCAATTGCTACGCTGCAATGAAATAACAATGAAACTACTTTCTTCCTTTTCATATCTAACTTTCAATTACTTTTTCCTTTTTATACATAAATTCTGTATTTTTGCACTTCTATATTTCATATGCAAATTGTTCTGTCAAATTAATGACCATTTCATTAATATTATTTTTAATTCCATTCAGTTAACCTGTGGTCATTTTATATTGTTATTGCAGTCTTTATATTGTTTCTTCTTCTTTTTAAGTAAAAAATGTTTAAAGTGAATGTATTTATTATTCCTAAGCTATTTACAATATAATTTTAATGGTTACGCTTTTGAAAATTTACAATTTATTATAGCGTAGGTGAGAAATATGCGCGACCTTTCATGTTGGTATGACGGCCTCGCCCGCTAGAAGATTAATATTCTTCTTTTGATTCACCAGATTTAACTGTCATTCCCGAGATCATCTCGGGCACAGCGCTGTGCTCGAAAACGTCAAGCCCGAGTATTACTCGGGTAATTTTTTTTGAGTCCATCATATTATTATACCCGAATATACATCGGGAGGCGTTTATTTCGGCTTCATCTCTTTGTCAAACCCGATTGTATCTCGGTAAAAGTGAATACCCGTGTACTTCAAAATATCAGTTTTTAACAACTAAGTATATTTTATTTTGTACTAAACATTTGATTTTTGCAATAAAAAAATTTGACAATTTTTGTATCCAAATCATCAAAATAACTTGACAGTTAAAGGGTTAAAAGTTTTATGGCAGTTAATTGAAAAGAAGTTTGTATTTTGATAATAGAGATATAAGCGGATTTAAACTGTGGTCTTAAAATGTCCAACTACCTCAATAAATAGTTTGAAATGTCATAAGGCGTCTTTTAGACTTATACGTTCAACAGGATTAGAAATTTCATTTTTATCGATAATATGCCAAGACGTTCATTCTAGTCACGAAAAATTCAGTGAATGAATTGTCTCTAGCACATTAAATTAAATGAATTAGGAACCAGCATTTAGATTCATACTAAACGGTACCTAAAGCCAAAATATTCTTCCAGGAAATCCTGATAATTCCCACCAAGTAACATTTATCTCGCTTTTAATAATCTCAAGCACTAAAAGGACATTTCGGAATTTCTACGGGAGATTAACGAATTTGACTAAAACTGTTAATAGCATTTTTCTTTCTATTTACAATGTACGTGCAAATAACTTTCATCCGTAGATGCAGTGTACATTCAAATAATGTTTTCTCTGTAAGTGCAGGACCGGTAAATAATTTTAATTTTGCAAAACGTATTAAAGGTGTTTTCAAACTATGTATTGTAAACTCTTTGCACTCCAGTGTTTACTTTCGAGAGCCATAAAGACGGTGCGTTTTATTAATTTATTAATTTTGATCGTTAAGAATATCTACAAAGTCGTATGGAGATTTAGAATAATTTTTCGGGAAAATTCAACTTAAT
>JAPMOQ010044897.1:183333-195344 GCA_026543055.1 Argiope trifasciata
TTTGGAAGCATAACCGATGGTTAAAACTGACGGATTTATAAAATTAAAGAATATTACTAGGAAAAGGTGTACTTTTAGAACTTTCCGTCCATCATCTTAAAGAAAATACTAATTTCAGGTCAATCAATGCCCGGAATTACTTCTAGGCTAATGAATATGTGATTTAATTGAAAATTTTAGAACGCTTTACTCATGGCGAACCAGCTGGTCGCCAAAGGCGGCTAGTAACAAATAAAATCGAATTAATTTGATGAATTATACTGTAAACAGGAACGATTAAAATTTAATATTATTATGAAATTGAAATCCCAGGGGACAATAATACAATTTGTAATTATCTATATCTATATCTATACTTATAATAAAGCTCAATGTGTGTGTGTGTGTGCGTGTGTGTGTGTGTGTGCGTGTGTGTGCGTGTGTGTTGGCGCTCTACAGGCCAGACCGTTGGACCTACAGTTACTAAGTTTGGTACATGTATACCTTGGAGGTCCGGAATGTGCACCTCGGAGCCCTTTTTTCGAATTTTTAATTAGAATTTGAATTAATTAAAATTTAAGTGAAATTTCAACGTTTTTCTGCTATAACTTCCGAAAATATTATTGCACAAGCATGATTTTTATATCAATTTAAAGATAAAAAAAATTAGCTTTCTAACGGTATCAGTGTTTTTAATTTGTAACCTAAGCTTCTATTTTTAACGAATTTTTAAGGAAATATTTTAACCATGTTTTTTTAGCACGTGACTGGATAAAATAAAAGAATGCCGGAAGTTCAAATAAAAAAAATTATCTTCGTAAAATAAATCTACAGAAATGCAACTTTCTACACGTGACTGGATAAAATAAAATAAATATAAAATGTCATATTTTCTTTAAAAAATAAAAGCAAAACAAAGGTTTCTACAATCGTTTGCAATATCTATATCATTAATACAATAAATCTTCTTTATTTTGGTAAACCTGATTGAATTTAGACAGGATATGCATTGAAATCCCGACTTAATGGCATATTTATGTAATCGTTTGCAATATCTTTATCATTAATTTAATACTTTTTTTCCCTTTCTCGCTTTCTTTAAAAAAACATATTTAATATTTTGGCAACATCATCAAAAATTTTTTTAATATTTTGGAAGCATAACCGATGGTTTAAACTGACTGATTTATAAAATTAAAGAATATTATTAGGAAAAGGTGTACTTTTAGAACTTTCCGTCCATCATCTTAAAGAAAATATGAATTTCAGGCCAATACATGCCCGGAGTTACTTCAAGGCTAATGAATATGTGATTTAATTGAAAATTTTAGAACGAATTACTCTTGGCGAACCAGCTGGTCGCCAAAGGCGGTTAGTAACCAATAAAATCGAATTAATTTGATGAATTATACTGTAAACAGGAACGATTAAAATTTGATATTTTTATGAAATTGAAATTTAATATTTTTACGAAATTGAAATCCCAGGAGGCCATAACATAATTTGTAATTATAACAAATAAAATCGAATTAATTTAATAAATTAAACAGGAACGTAAACAGGAACAATTAAAACTTAATATTTGTCTGAACTTCTTTCAAAATAAGTTTTCACAAAGTTGTATTGAATTAATTATTTGTTTATGTGAAAACTTGCATTAAAGCCTCATTAAAGAAGCTATTTGCAATCAACTGAAAATATGAGCATAAAAATATTTATTGAATTCGAATAAATGTATTTTGCACTTTCCGAAACAGCTGAACATTTGGAAACGAAACAGAATTTCGTTAATCCTTAGAGCAGCTAACGGAATTAGTAAACACACTAAAAGCTAATTCATATAAGCTAAGTGATCATTTTGTATTTTCTTTTGGCTTTTAAGGCATTAACGCGTATAAAGTCTTTAGGTACGAAATGAATTTGCTGGAAATAGCGAAATGAATTCATTTTAGGAAGATTCAGTTTTATTTAAGTAATGCAAATAATAATCAATAAGAAAGGGTGAAAATGCAGCTTATTATGTTTTAAGCAAAGCAAATATGCGCTTATTATTATTATTCGTGATTAAAGAATTAATGCGAATTTAAACATTTTCAGTCTTGTTAAATACTTAATTTATTGAAACTTCTTTTAAAAAAATGATTAACCGTGTAAATTCAACCATTATCAATTTCAAAAGATAATTTCATATTTACTTTTATAAAAAAAGATATTATTATTTTTGGAGTTTTTGAGTGAATTTGATAAATTTTGTTTATTTTTCAAAAGATATTTAAAGTCAAAAAATTTTCAATTTGTATGATCATTAGAATTTAACACAATCTAAGTGATTGGCATGTTAGTTTAGTTATATCAACGTCCCGTTTCAAGCAACATGAGAGTTATTTTAGGATGGACCTCGTCATTTTGAGTTGCGGTTAGATGAAGAGTACAACACCTGAGCTGGCACCCCCCTCTCCACACCAGCAGGAAGACGTTTGGCCAGGGCGTTTAATGAGCACCAGACCAGCTTATACGACGGGTCTTCGGTGGAATCGGGTCTCGAACCAGAAACCCCTCAGTTCCGAAGCTGAGACCTTACCACCAGGCCACAGCGGGCCCTAGAAACATCACAAATTCGTTGAAAGTGACTTATTCAATATCGAATCATCTTGAAATGAAGTAGACCACTAAACTTGCACATGGTTCGAAGAAATAGACATATTGACAATTCTATTTTGAACTCATAAATCCCCAAAACAGAAGCTGAAACGACTAAATTATATTGTAAGTAAAGTAAATTATACTGCGCCCTAAGATGCCGTGTCGCCATTAAAGATGGCGGACAAAGTAAATAAACACTTCTAAGAAACAGTTATGGTTACCACTTTCCGCAATATAATTATGATTCTTCTCATTCCGATTGAAACAATATTTTAAAAAAAAGTTGCACTTGCAATCGCAAATTTACATACGAAATTTGATAAATTTAAGTCATTGCCTTTTTAAATTAAGATATCCGACTATGTTAAAAACACTAGTTATTGATCACATTGGCCACATTTTGGTCATTGACCACGTTTTTTTAATTGTTTTTTTTCTTGTAATTCAGACTTTCCTCTTTTCAAAATAGTTTATATTTTCTAGGAAAAGGAAGACCTGACCTATCATCCAGGGTCACATATTTTTCAGCAAAAATTTCTCTTTAACTTCAGTTTTCTGAAAATTTTAATTTCCATAAAAATTCTTCACCGTTCACATGATATCTCAAAAACTAAAAGAGGTATTTAGATAAAAATTTCAGCGTGTGATTTAAATGATATGGGCGATGAAAGGAACCAAAAATTTTATTGTAGGTGAAATACTTTTTCCATTTATAGGTGATTTTGGAAAAATTAAGCTGTGAATTTATGAAAAAAATGCATATATACGTATATTTTTACCCATACCTTCTTTGCAACTCAATATTTTTCTTAGATATGGGTTCATTTCATTCATCATTATGTACTTTAACTTGTGTACAAAGAAAAATAGGAGAGCTGCACTACAATTTCGTGAAGAGTGTGAACCGTTTTGGTTCAATTTCACTAGAATTTGTTACCAATTTTCTTATTTCTCAAAACATAATTATATTTTCAAATAATTGTGATTATAGTATTTTGTATTTTAATTTACAATACATCTAAAAACCATGGTTTTAAACTCTTTAATTTTTAAAATGTTTTTCTTCGAACCTAGTCGGATACCTTAACGCGTTAACTTATTTCTGAAAGCACAGGTCGATAAAAAGTGAACTCACTGTTGGAAGTCGTTCAAAATTTGACAAGTGTTTTCACTACATATGTTAAATCTCTACCGGATTTATCTCTTCTTTTTGCATTTATCATGTTAGCGGCATAACTGCGAACACCCAGACGGATGGACTTCCTCTGAACAAGTTTTATTCAAAATGCGACTTTTATCTGAGAATTTAATATGAAGACTATATAACACATTTTAGCAATCTAGCTCTAGTCATTTCTGAGTTATCTTTGTCACAGAGAGACAGACGGACATTTTCCAAAAAGGCGCTTTTCGAATCAAGGAGGTCTAAATCGTAAAGATTCATCGAATTCGAATTTTTCGACAATTACTATATTTTCTTTAAAAGTAAAAACCTTTGTTAAACACTTGATCTGCAATTTATTTAACTTTTATTAAATAACTTGCTGGAACCTGGCGCGTTGCTGCTGCAGAAAAAAAATAATAATAAGTGGAATCCATCAATCATTTGTTTGATCGAAATAGGACGAACGACATATAAAATACGAACCAACAAATATTCATTTTGATATATTGGATTAGTATATTCTTTTAGAATTGGTGTTCTTTCAGAATGGTAATGAAAGAAACTATTTGTTGTATCTCGTGATTCATTTCAGAATTCTCAAATTTAATTTAGAAAAGGTGATTAAAATAGTTTCATTTAAAATTGATAAACCATATGTTTTGAAAATGAAGATGGTGCAAAATCATTTCTTCTACAATATTTTTCTTAGCTATTGCAAAAAACTCTGAACATTTAATCAAAATTTAAAACCCTCCAGGATGGGTCTCTCCAAAACTTTCTCGCATAATATTTGATAAGACTGTTACCTCTGAGAATGACTTACATTATATTTGCGTTCTATAGCTTCAAAATATGAACCTTTATCTCGGATTTAGAATTCCTCCAGAATCTACTGTCTTCTCTTCGTGTTATTTGGAGATGAATCCTTGGTAAATAGATGTGATTGAGATTCATTTTTTTTAATTTTAGGTAATTATACTATCCCTATAACCATCCCGTAGGTGTAAACAATAAGCTGACCCAGTTTTATCGCAACCGGATGAAAAGTTTAGGAAGGCATAAGATACATACAGATAAATATTCAATTTTATTTATATAAATACATTCTATTTGGGACATTTATTTTGATTTTGATTCCTAGAATAATTTAAGGGCATTTGAAATGCTGAAACTTTTAAAGACATTTTTGCATTTTTAATAAATGAATACTTTCAATTAATTGCATATTTAAAATTCAGAAATTCTATACGTGAGTCAGATTCATTATTCCATGACAAAGGGTTCAAAGATTAGTTGAAGTATCTACTGCTGTAACATGAGTCTAACAGATAGACAAACTCAGGATTCAAATCTTAGTTTAGTTTAGTTTAGTTATATTAACGTCCCGTTTAAAGCAACACGAGGGCTATTTTGGGACGGACCTCGTAATTTTGAACCACGATCAGATGACGAGGACGACACCTGAACTGGCACCCCCTCTCCACACCACGCCACACCAGCGGGAGGACATTTGGCCTGACTGATTTAACGTGCAACAGACCCCCTCACACGACGGTTCTTCGATGGAATCGAGTCTCGAACCTGAAACCCTCCGGTTCCGAAGCCGAGACTTTACCACCGGGCCACCGCGGCCCTCGATTCAGATCTTAAAAGAAACACTTCGAAATATAGATACCAAACATCGTAGGAGAAGGATACATTTTAATAATCAACAGTTTTCTACTCGCGTAGCAGTATTGTTTCGCTCATTTTTACTTGTTATAATTTTTTATTTCTATTGCTTTGATATTTAAAATGTATGTTTTGTAGATTGTTTTATTTTTACCATATGCTTGGCGCAGCATAGCCAAATATGGCTCATGCGCCAAAAACACCAACCAACCTCATCGTCATTAACATTACAAGATCTGCGAGGTAAAAAATTCCACCCAAACATTTGAAAATTTTTAAAATCCATTGGCATTTACAATTGTATTTAACTTTTTTGACTTCCGTTCACGCTTCTCTTTTACAATGTTCTTGGTAATGCGTTTTTCGCATCTTTGTTATACAGTAAAAGCTCTTTATTCGCGGGGTATATGTTCCATAAATATGCTGCGAATACAGAAACCGTGAATACGGAAAGGTCATTTATATGCGATTATAGGGATACGTTTCAAGGTTACAAAATAAAATATATAAATACATATAAAAAAAATCAATTTAACTGTTTTTGAGCATTTTGATTAATTATCCTAAGGCTTCGGCAATGGTTTGAAGAATTTTGTCATTTTCTCGTGCTTGGTAGTTTTTAAAAGCTCCTTCCATTCAGACTGATGCGCAGTATTCGCATTAGCAATTGGCCTACTAAAAATAAGATTTCGTTTCATAGACGTTCATAAAGAAATCGCAAAGCTCATTTGCCATTCTTAAATCTTCACTGAGATTTTTCAAATTAAATCTCATGTTTCCAGTGCTTGTTGAAACCACTTCTTCAATGGGCTGTGAATTTAACATTTCCTCCAAGTCGGTTTCAGTCAGATCTTCATCTTGCGATTCAAGCAATTCCTGAATGTCACTTGATTCTATTTGTTCGAACCTATCTCGTCCTATTCCATTCGCGATTTCGGCTATGTTTGCAGTCAAAGTTTGAACGTGCACAGATTCTTCGTCATTTTCCGATGTCAGAGCAGGCCACAGTTTTTTCCAGCATGACTTCTGAGTGTGGCTTCTGTTCCTCCAATGATTCTTTTATGTTTACGAGGCATTTTGCTATGTCAAATTTCTTCCAGCATTCCATAACATTCATAGGATTGCATTCCATATTATCCAATATGATTTTGAAGGTTTGTCTAAAGCAATAGAACTTAAAGGCCTGAATTACTCCTTGTCCATAGGTTGAAGCAAAGCCATCGTGTTAGGAGGTAAAAATGTCACTTTTATATTTGGTTGCATATCTTCAAGTTCGCAAGAATGACCTGGTGTATTGTCCAAAACTAGAAGTACTTTAAAGTCTAAATTCAGTTTTTTTTTAATAAATTTCAACTTCAGAAAAGAACACGTCCAGAACCAGTCACAAAAAATAGCGTATAGGAATTGGGTCGCATTTTTTTTTATCCGCGAATTGTGAAAGCGCGAATAAGAAGCTTTTACTGTATTTACATTTTTAACCTTATACGTATTTGAACTTTTATTTTTGGTATTTGTAAATCGATAACTTTTATCGATTATGTAATCGATAGGCTTTTATTTTTATCATGTGCGATTTTATAATTCGATCAATAATATTTTACCATTTGCTTGGAGCAGCATGATCAGATATGGTTTTTGCGCCAAAAAACCCTAAATCAACCAACCAACCAAACATCGTAGTATCACTCTTTTGACGCCTTGTAAAAAGATTCAATTATCTCATCCGCTAAACCACAAACCCATCCATCTGCGAGCATTTGGACCTACAATTTACGGAACCGTAAAACAGCTTCCTATTATTTTACATCAGGGTTTGCCTGCAAGACAGCTATTAAGTACTTTTCCTTTTTCCTTTACATGACCTTTGTGGTTTTTCAGAAGGCAACACCTTGTGAGTAGTTTCCTTCTCATAGAATGGCTCATGCATCGAATGATTGAATTTATAATTTGAAATCTTTAATTAAGTGAAAACATGAAAGAATACAAAAGTTCCTATCCAAACGCCTTTTTTATTACGACTGGAATTGAAATAATAATAAATATACTAAATAGGATGTGTCATCTAATTAGGAAGTAAATTAAATGTGTACTTCAAGTTGTAAGATCTGTTGCGCATTTAATCTTTTTGAGCAATTATATTTGACAACTATATACAAGCTAAAAAATTTTAAAAGATTTAAAAAAATTTGATGATTTTTTTGCAATTTTTTTCAAAATAATAATAATAATAAGTGTAAAGGAAGCAGTTAAAGTATACACACTTTTTGTTTCCGATAAGAATTTATTCAATCGATATAAATAAAAATGAATGTTTGTCTGTATGTCTCTCATGCTCTACTGTGCCACTCATCCGATGACGATGAAACCTCGAATACATATTACTTGCTCTTACGAAATGGCTATAGGCGTGGTAAAATTATGTACCCTATATAAATAAAAACGAATGTTTGTCTGTATGTCTCTTATGCTCTGCTGTACCACTCATCCGGTTACGATAAAACTTGGGCTACTTATTACTTGCACTTTAAATATGAGGACTGAACCTAAAAAATGCACGCTTTTCGCATAACCAGTTGGATGTTGGATGCTTACGCGTCGGACAATGAAGAAATTTATTTGTTTCTGCTGAAGACGGAAAACAAATACAAAAAATTACTGCCTACCCTAAAGCTCTTGAATAATAAAGTACGAAAGAATAGAATAAATGCTATTTACACTTCTTCTTTATATAACATTCAATTTCAATGAATGCATTCATTTCCGATACGAAAATAAATGCTATTCTTTCTATAATTCCTAATTAAAGAAGACAGTATTTTAAATTCCAAACGATATTTCCAAAATTATTTCTTTTGCGGCAGCAACGCGCCATGTACCAGCTAGTTTAAGATAAAAATGACTTACTTGTTGATGCAAAAGTGCTTATGAAATTTCATTAAATAAAAATTGTATTGGGTTGTTCGGAAAGTCATTTCGTATGTTTTTGTCAAAATGAAAAGAAATTTTCGTTTAATGAATAAATTATTTATTAAATTATAAAATTGCCATTCTGGTCTAATACCTTTTGCCATATTTTTGGTAGTAACATGATTACACGCTCATAAAAGTTTTGGTCTTTGCTGTAAAAAAAACTGATCGAGGTGGTTTTTGGCCTCCTCATTTGAAGGAAAAATTTTGCAAATCAGTTCTGGTACTGATGTACTGTTAACACATCTTCTCCACACATATTGGCTAATTTATTTCTGGCTTGAACAGCATTTTTACCTTTTATAGCAAAAAAGAAAAAAATGACGAAAATGCTGTTTATTGCTCTCCATATTTAAAAGGGCACCATCCAAAAACTACTGCGAAGAATCAGCTGCACTTTTTCACACTCAAGCCTTGCTATATCAGCTCTTAAAACATAAAATGATTTTGCGGTTTAAGTATGAAATTGGGTGCGAAAAATGCAATTAAATCCTTTGTCAGGAAAAAACGAAATTACTTTCCGAACAACCTAATAAAATAATGCTTTTTAAGGAACTAAAAAACAGTTATTTTTATCATCCTCCATTTGATAAAGCTAATAAATGCAGAAAGGGAAACAAAATATATTTTGAATTTTATGCTTGAAGTTGATCTGATATGACATGGTTCTTATTTTGAAAAGTTAAAAGCAACTATTATGGTCTGATACTATCTAATCAAAATACGTAATGTGCCTTGTTTGAAATATTATTTAGCATTTTTTAAGTGCAAAAGACGCCTTAAGAAAATGCTTATGCTGCCCATTTTTTATCAAGATTTTACGAAATATTTATATTTTCTCCTAGCCCGTATGAGAAAACTCTTAGATTTCCCCTGGCGACTAGAAAAGCTTTTGTCTTGAAGATATTTCAGTTCTTACTTTCTTTCCGAGCAAGGCTCCATTTTTGTCACTTTCATTCTAGAGCCCTTGTTTCCCATTGAAACTCGGTTTCATTATTTCTTTTAGAATTTTTTGAATCTCATATGAAAATTTTTCAAAAGCATTTTACGTTCGTAGATTGGATGTTAGGGAAACAAAATGTTTTCCCCTCGACAATGGAATTTCTGTCTAGGATGTTCAACCAGTTTAAGGATCACCTAACTAAAGAAATTTGTCGCAGAATTTTTTACATCGATTTATTTCTGATGGCTATTTACCGGTAATTTGTATGCAATAAAAAAATTTCTTATGGATATTTGGAGGTAATTTATATGCAGAAAAGCTATAATTAAAATTCCCCTATTAAGTGGCTGGTCGGAGCCATTATGATTCAGTAGAATAAGGTGAAACTACGAAGATCCTTCAATGTTTAACATTTTTCTGATGATTCTGAAGAATTCTTTTCTCTGAATAAAAAAATTATTTCTATAAGAATTTTTTGAATTTCATATGAAATTTTTTAAAAACATTTTACGTTCGTAGATTGGATGTTAGGGAAACAAAATGTTTTCCCCTCGATAATGGAATCCCTGTCTAGGATCTTCAACCATTTTAAGGATCACCTAACAAAAGAAAACTGTTGCGGAGTTTTTTACATCGATTTATTTCTAATGGATATTTGCAGGTAATTTACATCCAGAAAGGCTATAATTAACAGTTTCCTATTAAGTGGCTGGCCAGAACCATCATCATTCAGTAGAATAGAGTGAAACTACGAAGATCATTCAATGTTTTACATTTTTTTGATGACTCTGATGAATTCTTTTCTCTGAATAAAAAAAAAAAATTTCTTTTAGAATTTTTTTGAATCTCATATGAAAATTTTTCAAAAGCATTTTACGTTCGTAGATTGGATGTTAGGGACACAAAATTTTTTTCCCTGGACAATGGAATCGCTGTCTAGGATATTCAACCATCACCTAACTTTAAAAAAAACCTGTTGCAGAATTTCTTTTACATCTATTAATTTCTTATGAATATTTGCTGGTAATTTATATTCAGAAAAATAATTAATTACAATTTCTCTATTAAGTGTCTGGCCAGAACTATTATCATTCAAATCATTCAATAGAATAGAGTAAAACACGATCATTTAATGTTTTACATTATTCTGATGAATTCTTTTCCCTGAATAAAAAGATATTCAGTGAAGAAAAAAGTACTTTCAAATATTTTCATCATAGGTTATAACCGTGAAATCCGTAGTACAAATTTGGATTATTAAATATTCAGTAATCATTATCATTCAATAGAATAGAGTGAAACTTTGAAGCTCTTTCAAAGTTCTAAATTTTTCTGATGATTTTGATTAATTATTTTCTTTAATTAAATAATATTCAGAAAATATTTATAGAAAAAATATTCAGAAAATTATTAATAAAAAAATTCCTAATATTTTTATCATGGAACGTATAACCATGAACGCCGCGCGTGCCGGATTAAGACCGTCACACCCGGCATCGTCTCCACCATCCAGCGGTGCCTCAAAATTACGACACCCATCCGAAAACAGCTCTAGTGTTGCTTTAAGACGGGACATTGATTTAACTAAACTGAACCATATATACACATCTGAAATGATTGTTAATTTTTTAAAATATTTTCTGATCTTTGCTTTTAATTTTATTATCGCAAACTTTTTTTATAAAATGATAGCTTATTCAAATTCAAGATATGTTTCCTGCAAAATAACGAATATGCATTCCAATAATTGATAATATTCATTCTATTCATTAAAATAATTTTTTAATAAATAGAATAAATAACTAATATGCATTTCAATAACGGATTTATAAATGATCCTTTGGTAATTGCCTATACTTCATATTAAAATCAATACAGAAATTTTAACACAAATTGCATTTAAAACAAATGGCTAAAATTTTGTATGAGAATCTATAATTTCCCTTTTAGTCGATTTCTAATAAAATCTGTTAGTATTGCCAAAAAAAATTTGTAAGAAATTATTTTGGTAATTTTTACTAAATGCCAAAAATTATTTTAAAAAGTATGAATGGATTTATTCCTATGTTTATGAAAAAAATATTCCATTTGCAAATGGGCAGTGGTGACCTGGTAGTAAGATCTCGGCTTCAGAACCGGAGGGTTGAAAGTTCGAGGCCCGACTTCACCGAAGAACGGTCGTGTAAACAAGTCTGGCGCTCGTGAAATCCGTCAGGGCCATACGTCCTCCGCTGGTGTGGTGTGGAAGTTTGGAGAAGGAGGCGCCATCTCAGTTGTTGTCATTTGACTACGGTTCAAAAAGACGTGGTCCGTCCCAAAATATTCCTAATGTTGCTTCAAAACGAGACGTTAATATAACTAAACTAAACTTCGTACAATTCAGTTTCAGTTCCGAGATTTTCGAATAAAAGTGTGAGCATTACAAACATAATAATATGTTACAAACAAAGTATTCGTAATGAAAAATACTGATTGAACACTAAAAATTAGTTTTAAAGTGGGAATAAAGAAAATTGATAGTATTTAGGAATTATTATTCGTTTCTTTAGATGTCTCTATCTCTATATTTAACTAAATGAATAATATATTATATATCTCCCAATATCTTGGGAAGAACTCAATATTCTTTTTTAACTTTTTATT
>JAPMOQ010044897.1:195354-209867 GCA_026543055.1 Argiope trifasciata
TTACAGTTGGATATTTTCAAACTTTATTAGTTCGCCATAATGGCTATAGATGGCAGCACTTAAATTTTCTTTGTCTATTGCCTAATAAGTTTCAAGCGGTAACGTGCTGCCATCTATAGCCAATATGGCAAACTAATAAAGTTTGAAGACCACACGATTATTTTTAAATCACAAAATTAAGGTAAAACAAATATAAAAGAAAAAAATAAGGATAACTTTGATATTTTTACTAAATTTTTTTTTTAAAAAGTACGATTCTAATTCCACTGTTTTTATTAAGGGAAATTTGTTAATAAAATTTTGAATTTAGCGCTCGTTCGTTAACTAAAAAGATTCGTTCTTTTTGATTCGTTCAAAATTCCAATTTCCAAATATTCGAATTTCCAAAAAAGCATTTAAGGAACTGATTTCGATTTCAAATCACCGTCAACAAAGTCCGACATTTCAACATTCATCAGATTTCAAGCTACATTTTCAACATGCTGAACGCACCTCTACATGAAATTCTTCAAGGAGCCGGAATTTTGGAACAACAAGCGATCAACTCAATTCTACCCGCAAATGGACAACTAGAAGATACCGTCATTGTCAGAATGCTTCTCCATTACGCCGAGCAAGCTTACCCGACCGTCAAAGTTGCCGTACTTCACCCTGAATTTGTCGCACGCTTCTACGTTACAACAGCGGATGGCGCTTATGAAGGAATGGCTCTTCTCAACGATATCAGCGACCAGAACAAGGCTTCTAACTATCTATACGGCGTTCAACAAGGATTCGACGTGCTACTCATTCCCATTCACAAGAGAGCTCAAATGGATAGAGGGAGCACTGGATGCTAGGAATTTACGAGGCAAGCTATGGAGAACGTCAACTATTAGTCTGCGATCCAGTCAACAACCCTCTGCCCATCGATGCTGTTTTGAGAAAAATACTGCGACACGTTTTGAATACCGTTGTTACGAGTGAAAAGCTGAAAGGATGCATCTTGAAACCTCGCAACGCTTACAACCACCAAGATGACACGTCTTCCTGCGGAGTTTACATCGTCTTTTATGCTCGACAATACCTCTCTCATCGATGCCTTTTCCTGGACAAGAATTTTCAAGAAGCGGATGAACGGAAGCAAATTTACTAATTCGTTGTGAACAGTGACCAATTGAACATGTCGGGACCATCTGAAGCCGCATATTTCACATCTTCACCAATGGTTTCACAAATTTTCTTATGGCATGTATTGTTTTGATAAATCACAATTGAAAATTTAAATCTTCGAGTTAGCTTCGATACCTGTTTTCTCCGAGTGGAGCTCGGTCACCCGCTGGTAGATATAATATTAGTTATATGTTAATATTATATTATAATATTAGTTCAAGTGAGAATAAAGAAAATTGTTAATGTTTAAGGAATTATTATTCGTTTCTTTAGGTGTCTCTATCTCTATATTTAATTAAATTGATAATATATATTTCCCAATATCTTGAGAAGAACTCAATATTCTCTTTTAACCTTTTTATTTATCATTGTTGAAACTGTCATTCCTCTTCAAAACAATTAGGAGATAAAATCATTCACCAAAAATGTTTTATTATTATTTGATTTTCCTTCACTTCTCGCGACCAAATCCTCCCAAACTTTCGATAAACAATCATTTGATGGGAAATTTCGAAATAACAATTTTATGGATTATCAATTAATTCCAAAAAATAAAGCGCGTCTGGAACCTAATAGAATTTTGAGTGGTTGTTTCCGAGAATTTGTGCAGACTTATTGTGGAGAAGGTGGCTATTAGGTTTTATATGGACTCGGATTTAAGTAATGAAAAGTGTAAATTCGAGAAACTTCGATCCCTTTAATAATGGCTTTCAAGAAATTCATAGAATCTCATTTTATAAAAGACGACACAGATTATAAATTTAACAGGAAAGGATTTAACGAATTTCGTTAAATCCTTTGTAAGAATTGTAACAAGAGATTAATATGTTTACAATTTCTGTAAAATCTGTTTGGATATATTAATCATTATAACGATGGAAATATATAAGAATCTACATTATATAAGGATTTAGATAGAATATTTCTAACTTTTATAGACACTATAAATTACGGTATACGACCAACACTGGTTATCGACCCCAATGCGATTTTTTTTTATTATTTCTTGTTCAGACTTTTCTCTTTCCAAAATAGTATATTTTTTATAGGAAAAGGAAGGCCTGCTATCTCATCCAAGAGAATATTAAGCAAAACTTACTTTTCAGCCATATTGTCTTCAATTTTCACAAAACTTTAATTTTCATAAAAATTCTTCACCGTTAACATGATATCTCAAAAACCAATAGAGGTATTTACATAAAAATTTCAGCGTGTTTTTTAAATGATTTGGGAAACGGAAAGAACCGAAATTTTTCTTGTTGGTCAGATAATTTTTTCATTTATAGGTGTTCTTAGAAAAATTGAGCTGTGAATTGATGGAAAAAATGCATATATACGCATAATTTTAGCCATAACTTCTTTGCATCTTTAATTTTTTTTCTTAGATTTTGGTTGATTTGCTTCATCATTATATTCTATAACTTATGTACAAAGAAAAATAGGATTGATGCATTATAATTTTGTAGAGAGTGTTAGCCATTTTGATTAAATTCCATTCAAATTTATTACAAATTTTCATATTTCTCAAAATATATAATACTACCAAATATTTTTTTGTATTTCTAGCATTTTGTTTTATAATAAACAATGCATCTAAAAACGACAGTTTTAAACAGTATTTTAAAAATCCATTCCTTCGAACGTAGTCGGATACCTCAACTAAATAAGATACTATTCTTGCAATGAATATTATCATTTATTAATTAATCAGTTTTAATTTTCTTTAATTGTCTAATACATAACTACTGTAAATTACTTTGAGTTTAAATGTTGTTATATAGCTTTGAGTCATTAGTCATAACTATAAAGTTTCCTGTATTACGCCCCTTAATTTTTCAACTATCTAAACTAATAAATGTAACAATAAAATCCAACCAAAAAATTTCTATTCTCATTAACATAAAAATCAATCGATTGCTGTTTTTTTAGCTATACAAATGCTATGGGGTCGTGGTAGTCTGGTTAGTAGAGGGCCAGTCTCGTAACCGAAAGGTAGCGAGTTCTGTCCTCGTTTCGGCCAAAGACCGCCGTGTTGGCTCATGGCAGTTGGGCAAGTTAAATATGTCCTCCAAGTTCCCACAACAAATGATACCTCTGGGGGTACTGAATCAGTCTCTAATTTAGATCTAAATTCTGACCTGCAGATGGATGAATGAGTTAGATCACCCCATAAAAAAGGTTGTGTCGTGTGTGTTCGAGCAAAGTCGTCCTTTCACCTTAACGATGCTCGTTCACAACGAAAGGCCCACACGTCTGCCTTCATTCGTAAGAGCTAAATCTCATTTGGCTTGGTATGGCCAAGAGGCATTAGACCAACCCGAACCGACGAATGCAATAATACTATAATTAAGTCCATTAATATAGTTATGCAGACTTGTGCGAAACTTTTTAACAATTAATGTTCTTATATTATGTTATCGCCAAGACAGATACAGATATCGCCAAGATTTTCAAATATTCTGAATCCTTCAGTTTTGTCACTTGTGACGTGACGCTTTATTGTCCTCTTGAGCTCAAAGGGCAGCTCTTTCCTTCTGCTAGAACGACTATTTTTCATGACTTAGTTAATCAGTTGTGAATAAGTTTGGTAGCCTTAATTAATCAGCTGTGAATCAGTTTGGTAGCCAACCATGGTCCTTACCCAAATGAACTTTTTAAACACATGATTGAGCTTTATTTTATTATTATTTTTTGTACAAATGAGCATTATGACATGTCGTGACCTCCAAATGACAGAACGTCTTTACCCAAATGAACTTTTTAAACACATTATTGCGCTTTATTTTATTATTATTTTTTGTACAAATGAGCCTTATGACATGTCGTGACCTCCAAATGACAGAATGTCTTTACCCAAATGAACTTTTTAAATACATGATTGCGCTTTATTTTATTATTTTTTGGTACAAATGAACATTATGACATCTCGTGACCTCCAAATGCCGGAACATGACCTGTGACGTGCCGCTTCATTGTCCGCCGGAGCTCAAAGGGCAGCAGCTCTTTCCTTCTGCCAGAGCGGATCAGAGCGGCTATTTTTCATGACTTTGTTATTCAGCTGTGAATCATGGAGTGGCGTGGCGTGAGCCCGACAGCTAATGGTGCGAAAATGGAAGCGCGATTTTGCGCTCTCTTCTTTTTCAATGGGGAGAAATTTCCCTGCGTTTTCTCCCCTTCTTGCTTATTTCGATAATTGATATCGATGGCTTTTCCTGTTGCAGGAGGGGAGGGGGCACGCGAGCATGCAGACGGCGGCTCCATTGGCTGCTGTTGTTTTTAGCAAAAAGTGGAATATTTTGTTCCGAGACAGATCAATTCGATAAAACTTCGGGGATTGAAAACAGTAGCGACGACTGCTTGAATTCATGCCGCAGAGGGGAGAGCGAAAAATATTATTTAAAATTTTTATTTTGGATTTTATTTAAAATTAGTTTAATTTAGAGGACTAGGTAGATTATCATTCATGCTAGCAGCAGAAACACAAAAATAATAGAAATTATAAAGTGCACTTCTCTAGCATTTTGAGTAAAATGAGGATTTGGAACGCATGTAGTAGTAGCTTTATAAAGCTTCAGGGATTGAAAAGAGTTGCGACGACTGTTTGAATTCATGCCACAGAAAGGAGAGCAAAAAGTATTATTTAAAATTTTTATTTCTGATTTTATTCAAAGTTAGTTCAATTTAGAGGACTCTGATGATTATCATTCATGCTAGTCGCAGAAACGCAAAAATATTAAAATATATGTTTGGAAACCTATTCTACACTTTTCTAGCATCTTGAGTAAAATGATGATATGGACAGCATGTAGTAGTAGCTTTATAAAGATTTTGATAAAAATTCAGGGATTGAACACAGTAGCGATGACTGTTTGAATTCATGTCGCACAAATTATTATTTAAAATTTTTACTTTGGATTTTATTTAAAATTAGTTTAATTTAGAGGCCTCTAATGATTTTAATTCATACTAGTAGCAGAAACACAGAAATAATAAAGTGCATTTTTCACAGAAATAATAAAGTGCACTTTTCTAGCATCTTGAGTAAAATGATAATTTGGAGAGTACCCAGTGGTAGCTTTATAAAGCTTTCGATAAAGCTTCCGGGATTGAAAACAATAGCGATGCCTGTTTGAATTTTTGGCTTGCCTTAGAGGGAAGAGCAAAAATTATTACTTAAAATTTTTAATTTAGATTTTATTTAAAATTAGTTTAATTTAAAGGTATCTGATGATTATCATTCATGCTAGCAGCAGAAACACGGAAATAATAAAGTATCTGTTTCAAAGGCTACTATACACTTCTCTAGAATCTTGAATAAAATGAGGATTTGAAGAGCATGTAGTGATAGCTTTATAAAGCTTTCGATAAAGCTTCAGGGATTGAAAACAATAGCTAAGACTGTTTGAATTCATTCTGCCGAGGAGAGAGCAAAAATTAATTTAACTAAGAGGCCTCTGATGATTATCATACATACTAGCAGCAGAAACACAGAAATAATAAATTGTTTGTTTTAAAGCTTATTCTACACTTTTTTAGCACCTTGAGTGAAATAATGATTTGGAGAGCATGTAGTGGTAGCTTTATAACCCAGATAACATCCTCAAGACCGAGTGATCACTTTTAGTCTTGTGGTCATGTTATCTGGTTACCAAACATAAGGTCCCGAGTTATGTCAATAGTAACATTGGTGAACTAAGACAATAAACAAACAAAACGCAACCTTCGGGCCACTGTAGGGGCTCCCTCTGCCGAAAGCATAAATAAAAGAATAAAAACAAGTCGATAAATAATCAACCTATAAAAAAATGGTGATAAATAATCATCCAAATAAAGAAAGACTGATAAATAATCAGCAATTAAATAAAGATGGCGATAAATAATTTACCAATAAAATCTATATAAATAAAAATGAATGTTTGTCTGTATGTCTCTTATGCGCTTCCTTACCACTCATCCGACTTCGATAAAACTTCGACAACATATTGCTTGCACTTACGCGAAGGTTATAGGCATAATACAATCATCTAAAGTATAAAATATATTTCCGGATCTACTTACCGCATCTATTAACCCTAGATTAACCACCAAATAACTCGTTAAGGAGACAAACAGATTCAGTAAAGATGCTAAATTCAAGCAATACGTTAATATTTCGTAGCTATAATACGCAAATGCAATGTAAGTCTTTTTCTGAGATCATAGTTTTATTAGAGAGTGTGAGAGAAAGTTTTAGAGGAACCAATCCTATAGGTTTGAAATTTTAACTAAACATTTAAGAAAATTTGAGTGTTTTTTCAGTAACTTGAGAAAATATTAGATTACAAATAATTATGCACCATCTTACTTTTCAAAAAAATGTCTTTTCGACTATATTAAGGATTTTATGATATATTTTCTATGTATTATCAATTTAAAAAAATATTTTAATCACATTTTCTAATATTAAACTTGAAAATTCTGAACGAATATTAAACGAATCACGAGGTACAATAAATAGTTTCTTTCATTACCATTCGGAAAAGACACCAAGCTTTACAATTCTAAAAGCATACACAAATCAAATACATAAAAATGAATATTTGTCTGTAGAATAGAGCAATAAAAATAGAACAAATACTATGCATATTTCTCCGTTATATATCCTTCCATTTCAATGAATGTATTCTTTCCCGACAAGAAAATAAATAACTTTATTCTTATCAATCATAATGAAATAAGATAACCATTTCCAATTCCAAACAATATTTCCAAAACTATTTCTTCTGAGGCAGCAACGCGTCAGGTACCAGCTAGTATTGAACATAACCAAAAGCCAAACACAACAGTAGCAAGTTGCAATTCACGCTTAAAAATCGAGGCGAATGCCTTCAGATACTTTCTATTCACAGCGCTTCATTTGCCGTATTAGCAATGTAGCGCAAGTGCCTCTTCGAAGTTTATTTAAATCTCTGATCCATTTTATGAGAGCGACGTGTATGAGTGGTTCAGAGCGGGAGAGCGAGCTGGCCACCAATTGCAAGAGATTAAGCGACTGCTGCAATCCATGCATCATTGAGCTACTTGTCAAACTAATTTGGCTGGAGCCACTGTGAAAGAGAAAGTGTAGCCTAGTGTAGTCCACGGGAAAATGTCCATGTTGCATGCATTACTTAAAGTCTATAAACGATGCCCTATTGGAATGTGTACTTCTTTTTAATCTATTTTAGATTGTTGTTTATCTACGCAACAGTAATTGCATAAATTTTACTCTGGTTGAATTCTAAATCTTAAGTTTAGTTTAATTTAATTATATTAACGTCCCGTTGTAAAGCTATTTGGGGACGGACCTCGAAACTAAAGTTTTCTCCTTTTGTAAGAGCAACTATTTTCAACCCTTTTTCCTTTGAGAAAATCAACGGCAGACTGTAACTATTATTATTGCAAAATTTAATGACTATTAACTTAAACTTATGCAAATATTCATTTTGTTGCTTACTAAATTTGAAATTGTTCTCTTGTAACAATGTTTTACGTGATAAATTTCAATAGGATGAAGTATTCTTCTGAAAGAAAATGTGTTGTCCAATTCTAATATTATCACATAAAGAATTATTAATAGAAAAAAAAGAATAAAAGATGGGAATGCAATTAAAATTGACATCACTTACTTATTGCGATTACTAATTGCATCACTTACTAATTGCAACTGCTAATTGCATCACTTATTAATTGCATTACGATTATCAATTACGAGAGAACTACCAAAATTAGGTTTAAAAAAAGGAGAATGGGGACAATCAAAATACTTCCACAGTTTTTAGTGTAGTTCTCCTACAAAGCAAATTTTACAGCAACGACTTAATTTTAAAATATAATTCAACGACTAAAAGAAAACTTGGAGAAAGTTTTCAGAGTTTGTTTAAAATTCAAGCCCCTAAAGATTATATTTTAATAATGTATCAAGTTTTAGTAGGGAATTAAATAATGCTATTGCGTTAAAATAGCTCAGGAATTAATGTTATTGGAAACTGAACAGTTAATTTGGTATTTCTGTCTTATCTTTACCTATCCTGTTCAACCACACATTTTACCACTATTGATAAGAAGAAGAAAAAATAAATGTTAATCCAAATGACAGACCTCCTTTAACAACTATCTCCAATGCATTCATCGTTGTATTTCTTCGCATTTCAAAGTCATTGCTCCTTATGCAAATTTTTGATCCTTGGAAAAAATTACAGGAGTAATATGAGAAACAAGTTAGATATAGAAGTATAGAAATGTGAATTTTACAGCAATAAGTTGATTTTAAAATATAATTCGACTACTAAAAGAATATTTAGAGAGTTTTAAGTGAGAATTTAAAATTCAAGCCATTAAAGATTTTATTTTAATAAAATATCAAGTATTACTAAGGAATTAAATAATATTATTGCGTTAAAATAGTTCAGGAATTATTGGAGAATGAACGAAGTTACTTTGATATTTCTTTCCTATCTTTAACTATCCTGTTCAACCGCACATTTTTACCATTATTGATAAGAAGAAGAAAAAGTAAATGATAATCCAAATTACAGACCGCCTTTAACCACTATCTCCAATGCTTTCGTAGTTGTATTTCTTCGCATTTCAAAGTCATTGCTCCTTATGCAAATTTTTTATCCTCGGAAAAAATTATAGGAGTAATATGAGGAATAAGCTAGTTATGGAAGTATATGAATGTGATATTTTGACCAGTAATTTGTCATCAGAAGAACCTGTAAATCAGTGCCTTGTCCTCATGAGTTGGTTTTCTTTGCGGCAGGGATTTTTGATACCTGTAATCATGAGCTGCGTACATGTGCTGTATGTTTAAACTGGACGGAACTTGTTTTGGCTGCTCAATTACATCATATTCTTCACTCGCTATGCGATAATAGGTGCCTTCTAATTCATTTACATCAGCACAAAATTTTTTAACTTCGCAGACTTATTTTTCGAAAGTAATAGTATTTCTTATAATATTCATAATTTGGGGAATTTTAATGATGGTAATTTTACTTTGATTACAATAAAAGCTCCTTATTCGCACTTCCTTCATTCGCGTTTTCACTATTCGCGGATTTAAAAAATGCGACCCAATTCCTATATTTGCGGTTAAACATTTCCTTATTTGCGGATCAAATAAGTAAATACATAATAATCAAAAGATTCCAATTGGTATCACACCCAATATCCTTTGTAAATGCCGTCAAATGGACTAATAAAAAAGTAAAATAGATCTTATTTAACTTTCTCTAAATTATGTTGTTAAATGCAAATTGCAAACGGAGCCGAAATCGCAAATGAAATAGGACAAAATGGATTCGAACAGATAGAATCAAGTGACATTCAGGAATTGCTTGAATCGCAAGATGAAGATCTGACTGAAACAGACTTGGAGGAAATGTTAAATTCACAGCCCATTGAAGAAGAGGCTTCAGCAAGCACTGAAAACGTAGCATTTCATTTGAAAAATCTTAGTGAAGGTTTAAGAATGGCAAATGAGCTTTGCGATTTCTTTATGAATGTCTATGGAACGAAGTCTCATTTTTAAGAGGCAAATTGCTAAGGCGACTGCTGCGTATCAGTCTGAATGGAAAGAGCTTTTGAAAACTGCCTGCAAGAAAAAATGACAAAATTCTTCAAACCATTGCCTAAGCCTTAAGATAATTAATCAAAATGTTCAAAAACTTCAATTAAATAGATTTTTTTTATTTTGTCACCTAGGAGCGTATCCCCTATATTCCCATATAAATGACCATTCCCTATTCACGGTTTCTATATTCGCAGCATATTTCCCGCAAATAAAGAGCTTTTACTGTATAATAACCTATTTTGATTAGGTTAACACGCTCACTGCCACTACCCATGCCTGATATCAGGATCATCTATCTATTTAGATGACCTCTTCATTGCTGTCTTTTAACTGTAGCAGAGAAGAACAAAAATCTTTACAATTCTTGAAGAATACTCAAATCTTATATATAAAAATGAATATTTGTTTGTTCGTATTTTATGTACTGCTGTACCGTTCATCCTATTTCGATAAAACTTGCCAAACTATTGATTAATTGCAATTAATATTTTTTTTCGGCTTCAACAAAGCGCCGAGTTTCAGCAGTTTCTTCAAAAATAAATCAGCATATGATTGCCCAATATTGAGGCGAAATCTTGGTTATCATGCTTTAATACGTTCACTGCCACTACCCGCGCCTGACATCAGGACCATCTATCCAATGAGATGACCCCTTCTTTGCTATCTTTTAACTGTAGTAGAGAAGGTGTCATCTAATAATGTAGATGGTTTGATACAATTACATATTATTTGTAACACACAGGCGCGTCAGTGGCAGCAAAAGTGTGAAATAAATTTTAAATAAAGAAGTCAAAATTTTTCTTATGCATCTTAACAAATGGGGAATTATTTGTGAGAAAATGAGACGAAAGTTTTAGCATAATTTAGTTAGATTTGAAAAAGCATCTGGAACATTCTGAAACAGTGTTACTATTTTAGAATCCATCTTTACCCCTTCTTTGCTATATTTTAACCTTCCAGCGGGCGCTTAGGATTAATAACTACAATCACTTGAAACATTTTTTACTTCAAAAGAAGCAAAAACAATATAAACATAGATTGCAATAACAATATAAAATGACGACAGGTTAACTGAATTGATTTCAAAATAATACAAATGAATTTGTATTAATTTTAATAATCGATATTTTGGCAGTACAATTTGCATATAAAATATAGAAGTGCAAAAAAAAAAAAACACCTCCAAACATATAAATTTATAAAAAAACATAAAACGTGTAAAGTGTGATCCAAATATATAAATTTCTGTCAAATCTCACAACCGAACCTCGTGATTCTTGTCCATTTTTCTTTTTCCCTGACGTCGCATCTTCCACTTCCTCAATACCTAGTTCAGCATTTCTCTTTAGCACCTTTCATTTCAGCTCACTTTTTAGAGATGTGGGTGCGTTTTTTCAACATTTTCTTTCATGAGTGCATTTGCCAGCTGTCGCCAGTCGCCTCTGTTGGAAGATTAAGTTAGTATCTTATAAGTGTAAACTATCTCGAATCAATTAGTATCTCAAATTCCAAACAGCAAAATTTCTCCATCTATAAGAGGACCTCGGTGGTTTGTTGGTAAGGTCTCGGTCTCGGAATTGCAGGGTTTGAAGTTCGTAACCCGATTTCATCGAAGTACCATCGTATAAGGGGGTGTAATGCCCCTTAAACCCATCGGGGACCAAAGTCCTCCCACTGGTGAGGAAGTTTGAAGAAAGGGTGGTAGATGGCAATAACAATATAAAATGACCACAGATTAACTAAATGGATTTAAAAATAATATAAATGAAATGGTCAATATTTTGACAGAACAGTTTGCGTATAAAATATCGAAGTGCAAAAATACAGAATCTATGGATAAAAAGGAAAATGTAGTTGAAAATTAGATATGGAAAGAAAATAGTTTTGAGTGTGCTCCAAAAATATAAATTTCTGTCAAATCTCACAACTGAACCTCGCGATTCTAGTCCGCTTTTCTTTTTGGCAGGGTTTTTTCTCTGACGTCGCATCTTCCACTTCTTCAATACCTAGTTCTGGTTTTCACTTTTGCACCGTTCATTTTATCTCACTTTTTAGAGATGAGGGTACTTTTTTTCAACATTTTCCTTTGCAAGTGCATTTGCCAGCTGTCGCCCGGCTAAAACAAGATGGATTTATTTGTAAAATCATGCAAAATCAGATGTGACAAAAACTGACACGAATGGTCACGCGTATCTCTAAAATACAAATATCTGATTGGCAGAGACCTATTAACGCCACAAACTTACGACGACCACTGAAAGTATGTCCAAGGGAGTGGGACAAATAGCTAAAGACAGACATTCCCAGTGCCATCAGATCTAAAGTTATAAAACGAAATTCCTCTCTAGTGTATCTCTCACATATTTGCTCTCGCTGGAAGGTTAACTCTAGTTGAGAAGGTGTCATCTAACAGCATAGATGGTTTAGTACAATTTCATATTATTTGTAACGCACTGGCACGTTCGCAGCATTTAATATGTTAATCAATAAATTTTAAAACTATCCCTTTTAATTATTAAAACCAAAATGAGATGCAGACATTTTATATGTAATTAAAAAATTCCTTTGTTCTCCTAAAAGTTAAAAATTGTGGCAAGATCATTTTTGTATGAAGATTTATAAAGATTTTATATCTTCTTCAAAATTTTTTAATATTTCTATATTAATATTCTTTCTCCAAGATCATCAAACTTATCTTAGTGCAAGAATTTTCCTTAAGAATTGTATTATGAGATCATTAAGTAATGGTTTTGAGTAGTTAAATATTTTTCAAGGCACATTTCTACGAAATTTCCATCAATCAGTAAGGATATCTCAATGTTTTTAAAAAACAAGCTATCTTAAATTTTTTAACAATGTCAATTTTGAAATTGGTTTTAATTGAAAGCGGAATATTTTTCACTTGGATAAATCAATTGAATTGCTTCATATAATTTTTCATCTTTTATATCTTCTTGATTGGTGTTACTAGTTAACTGAATAAAACTTTTAAACTAGGTAAAGATTTTTAAAATTATTTATCACATTTAAATATATAATGTGTCTTATAGAATTTTAATAATAGATGGCTAATAAGCCAATTGAGCTCTCTATAACGACTAATAAGTCAGTATACTCCGATGTGTTTTATAGAATTTAATAATAGATGCCTACGAAGACAATTGAGTTCTCTATAACGACTAATAAGTCAATATCCTCCAATTTGTTATATAGAATTTTAATAATAGATAGTTAACAAGACAATTGAGCTCTCTATAACGGCTAATAAGTCAGTATACTCCAATGTGTTTTGTAGTATTTAATAATAGATAGATAAGAAGACAGTTGAGCACTTTATAACGACTAATAAGTCAGTATACTCCAAGAGTTTTTAGAGAAATAAAGAGCTGATTGCGTGATCAAAAGAGAAAATACGAAAATTTGGATTGCCTTTTTCAATTTTTGAAACTGAAATCGTATGATAAAAAAAATACAAGACCTGAAAATTGTCTAAAGTACACATTATGTATAAAATGCTGTGCTGCCATTTTACACAAAATTGTTTTAGATATTGATAAGTTTGTGAAAATTTAATTTCAAATTGAAAAAGTTTAAATGCTTAGTATTTATTTTACGTTTTTCCAAACTGATTCAGAAAAAAATATTTTAAGTTTTTGAAGTTTCCTGTTTTGGAATAAAGGCTTTTTTTTTTGCTAACTGAAAACTTCATGGGATGTCTTTTGATATTCATACATCATTGCATAGGAATATGGCATGACATTCTCTTTTACGACAACTAATTCACTTATTCCATTTTTGGAAAAATAAACTGTCATATGCATCAGTTTCAATAATAATTTACTTTTCAACAATCAGTTAAAAGAAAACTATCGAGTTGTTTTGCTAAATGCCTAGTGGTTTTTTTTTTTTTTTTTTTTTTTTGATTAGATATTTTGTACCGGGTGTTCCATCACTTTCAAGAGTTCTAAAATTGCTTCTTTCTTTTAATTGTAAATTTCAGAAAAATCATTCGTTTTTTTTTAAATTCTGTATAAACATTTAATGTAAAGTCTTTCCCTTTATTGGGATTATGTGACCAATATTCTTGAGTAGATGCATGTTCAAACTTCACTTTTGTACATACATAAAAATAATTTACCACGTTCTACTTGAAACATTTTCAAGTAACATTCATGTTTTTTCAAAGTTATTGAAGAACGCGGAGAAAAAATGCATTTGTGGAGAAATGGTTACGGTTTATCACTATTTAATGGAATGTATAGAGGTCTCAGAGTTACAGAAAAACCTGAAGATTGTCAATAAGGATTTAAGTACAGTACTGATGGTACCAGGTCATCTTAAAACTCTGAAGAATATGATGTTAAAGGTGGATAGTTTCATTCCAGCTATTTTATAGTGTGCAGATGGGGAGAATGAGCTATTGACTACCCCGAAAGGAATGTTAGTTTGACTGATCGGTCCATGTAAGGTTGGACAATACTTATTCAGCAGTCGCCCACAACAAATCCTGTCGATACTGCTACATTCAGTGGTGGCGGGATGGTCGGCTGTTTACAAGCAGAAGTTAATTTCATGTTTAAAAAATCAGGATAGAATTAAAGCTATGAATTGTTACGGAACACATTTATCTTTCATTAATTGTAAGCAAATTGGTCCCAGGTTCATTAAATATGAATTACTTCTGATATTAATGTTTTTCTGCTGTGAAAGCAGAAGCATGGATTTATATAGATTTAAATCTACACTTATTTATATCTACACTATT
>JAPMOQ010044897.1:209877-228281 GCA_026543055.1 Argiope trifasciata
TATTATTGAAATGTTCCTTTATTATTCTCTTTATCAGAATTATGTGGTCAACATTCTTGAGTAGATGTATGATTAAACTACACTTTTGAGCGTACATTAAAAAAATACTACATTATGGATAGATTAAGATGTGGATTATTAGGGAACACTATTTTTTTCCAATAATTCTAAGCAAATTGTTGCAGATTTTTTTAATACGAATTACTTCTGATATTAATTCTCATCTGTTTTGCAGGCAAAAATATGGATACTCTCAGTTAATTTGTGAAGCGGGCTTTACCAGTGTACCAGTAAATTAAATTATTTTTAAGAGATTCGTTTCTAAAAGTTGTAATTTAGTTTATTTATTTGGACTTCCCGTAGTAAAGCAACACTAGGGCTATTTTGGGACGGACCTCGTAATTTTGAACCACGGTCAGATGACGACACCTGAGATGGCATCTCCATCTCTACATCTCACCAGTGGGAGGGTGTTTGGCCTAACAGATTGAACTTGCAAGAGACCCCTCACACGGCGGTTCTTCGGTGGAATCGAGTCGTGGACATGCAACCCACAGGTTCTGAAGTCGAGACCTTACCACCAGGCCACCGCTGCAGAGTTGAAACGTGGGAACATGACGGAGATGACACTCTATATGCGCGCCCTCTCCAAGTTTCCACACCACATTTACGTGAGGACATTTGTCCGCATCTGATATAGCACGTACAGACCCATTTACCAGACTGTTCTTCGGTGGAATCAAGTCTAGAACCTGAAACCTTCAGGTTCTGAAGCCGAAACCGTGCCACCAGGTCACTGCTGGCTCTAAAATTTGTAATGAATTCGTTTCTAAAAGTCTGTACATTGTTCAAAAATTACGACTATTGGAAAAAAAAATGCAACCACTTTAAAGAAAATATAGGATAGGAAATAAAAATCGATCGTGAACTTATGTTTGAATAAAATTCCATGCCAAGTTTTCAGCACTCCATAATCGCATTCTTCAGTAGAATTCTCCCATATTCAGCATTTCATTTTTTTTTTTTTTTTTGAAAAATAATATCCCATCTCAACTATTTCTTCCAAAATCTGAGTTTATAACCGTATTGAAAACAAGCGATTCAAAAGGGGCACGCGAACCAAGGGAAATATTTATCATACCAAACTCATAAATAATTCAATAAACCGCGGACATATTTTTTGGGCTTTGAAAGTTTTTAAAATAAAAATGCGTAAACCTTCTTACTTTCTAATGTTCCTTGTCACCTGGAGCTGTAATACAAATAAACTATAGTAGCAAGTCATTCAGATCGGCGATTGTAGAAGCGATAAGCAACATTTCATCCGATGCGCATAATCTCTTGGAAATTTCCGCTATTTCTGTAGATCGCAAAACTTATTTAAGAAACGAACCGAAGTTATTCTGCGTCACTTATGCATTTATATTAGGTTGGGAATAGGGGATTCCTTGTTCCCTGAGAAACCATCTATTTATCTATCGAAGAGAAAAATTATCTTTAGTCTTTTTAGATTGATTTTTTCCCCCTCGTTTGTTTTTTTCCTCTTTTCATTTACTTACTGTTTTTCCCCTTGTGCGCAAAGCCATGGACGTTTTTTTTTTTTTTTTTTTTTTTTTCCTTTTCTTTTTTAGGAAGTTAGCAACGGTTGTATTTAAGCTTAAAATAAGAAAATGAATATCGGAAAGGGAACTGAATCAAATCATGGGTCGAAATTAAAAGTTTATTCTTGCGTCAGAATGCGCCCCAAAGTTGTTTTAATTGATTCTTGCCTCTGCAATTTGTTTTGTTCGGCTTAAAATAATCAATGTTATTTAGTAATTCAAAAATAATGCAAATAAATTAATGAGTTGTTTAATGATCTAAACAAATATATTAAAGTAAACAGCAGGTAAATAGAAAACAAGCATGTGGTCATGGATTGTCTAATTGCAGTGTGTTGTGCACTTCTATATTATGCAATAAAATCATTATGTATGAAATTTATATTATTTATATATCGAAGAGAAAAATTGTATTTAGTCTTTTTAGACTGACTCCCCCCCCCCCATTTGTTTTTCCTCTTTTCATTTACTTACTGTTTTTCCCCTTGTGCGCTAAGCCATGGACAGTTTTTTTTTTTTTCTTTTTAGGAAGTTAGCAGCGGTTGTATTTAAGTTTAAAATAAGGAAATGAAGTTAAAAAAATGAATATTGGAAAGGAAACCGAATCAAATCATGGGTCTAATGGCCTGTCCTCTAAACAAATATATTAAAACAGATATCATGTAAATAGAAAAGTTCATGCGTATGGTCACGGACTGTCTAACTGCTGTGTGTTCTATATTCTATATAATGCAATAAAATCATTATGTATGAAATTTATATTATTTATCTATCGAAGACAAAAACTATCTTTATCTTTTTAGATTGATTCCCCCCTTATTTGTTGTTCCTTTCTTCATTTACTTACTGTTTTTACCATGGATTTTTTTAGGAAGTTAGCAGCAATTGTATTTAAGTTTAGAATAAGAAAATTGAGAAAAAAAAAAGAATATTCGAAAGGGAACCGAATCAAATCATGTGTCCGAATTAAACGCTTTATTTTTGCACCAGAATTACCTAAGCTGTTTTAATTGATTCTTGCATGTTTTTTCGTTAGAAATATCCGTGAAATATGTAACCATAGTCTAGGAAATTCGGATCCGAATGAAGAAAACAAAAACAAATTAATACTGTAGTCAATTTTAACTTCCTAGCAACTAAGTGGTTTATAGGACAGGGAGCATTGCACAAAATAAAGTTAACATGTTTATGCAAATTGATAGCTAAATTCTCAAAATATCTTGTAATTTCAAATCTAACAGAGCTCACATTATCTCAGAGACTCTCAAAGCGATGCAAGCAATTTGGCTGGCTAAACAAATTTGTTAGAAGTACAATGGTAGTGAAAATGCAAATATTTATCATGTCGAAAAATTACAAAGGAGAACAGCTTATTCTGAAGGGGAGGGGGTGCCATAGGGGTTCGTAAAATTTCTTCAAAACATTATTCCGCTTTAAATATTGCGGTAGACTGCTATAAAGTGAAATTACTTTTAAGAAATTAACTGCCTATAACAAGGATTTGCAATCTTATATGAATGCAGAATAGAATGTTTCTGCGTTAATGAAAATTTTACATTAGATAAATTTTTCGAATAAATTGAGAAGGATTTAATAATTGATAAGGACCTAACTAATTCACCTTTTAAATAACAGATGCAAATTTAAATTAGACTATGATACAAATTTATCATCAGAATTCGAAAATTCCTAACTTTAAAAAATTTGAAATAAAATTCGATAAACCATCATGAAACTTGTAATTCCGAAACTTTCTGTCGAGGGATAGTGGTTTAGATAGCTCTGATTATGCTATTGATATTAATTATGTCTCGTTATACGATATTGATTATCCAAACATTAATAATATTCTAAAGAAAAATTCTTATTAGGGGAAAGAAAGATGATTCCGCCCAAGGCTATTTTGGGTAATAAAAAGTGCTGTGTATGTGAATGTTTTAGAAGCTACATAGTGAAAGGTATGTATGTTAGAAGAAGCCTTCTAAATAAAGACCAAAATAATGCTTTACCCAATGAGTATTTTGTAATTTTTCATATTTAAAAAGGATTTTCAGTAAGGAATCCATATCATTAAAAAGCAAAAACCAACAATGTTACACTAAATCGCAGATTTAAAGAAGAAAGAAGTAGAAACCCACTTTAAACATTTATGAATAATTTGTAAAAAGTGCAGCTTAATTTTTTTTTTTAAAGTAATTTACAGAAACCAAATAACAACCATGCAAAAGTCTGTGAGATATCATCTAAAGTGCAAAGTGATGGTGATAACACACAAAGATTTTTTTTTTGGAAAATTGGCTACTTTGAAAAAAATTAACCTGTCCGGACAAAAAAGAATTGCTTTAAATTCCCGCTGAAAAAAATTGCTCCCAATTCCAGTGGATACATTAAAAGATTGTTGAAAATTAAGTAAAAAAAAATTTGATAAATATTTTCGGATCTATTTACCGCATCTATTTCCCATGGATTCGCCACCAAATAATTCGCCAAACAGACACATCAGATTCAGTAAAGATGATAAATTCATGGTAGATGTTAATATTTCGTAGCTATTTTACGTAAATGAAATCTAAGTATTTCTTTGAGGTAACAGTTTTATTAGAGAGAGTGCAAGAAACATTTAGGGGAACCAATCCTGAAGGTTTGAAATTTTAGCTAAACATTTAATAAAATTTTAAAAGTAACTTCTGAAAATATTAGATTACAAATAATTTTGCCCCATTTTAGTTTTTTTTAAAATTATCTTTTCCACTATATTAAAGATTTTATGGTATAAATATATTTTCTATTTTTCAATTTTAAAAGAAAATATTTTAATCACATTTTCTAACGTTAAACATGAGAATGCTGAATAAATCTGAAACGAATCCTGAGATACAATAAATAATTTCTTTCATTACCATTCTGAAAGAATATCAAACTTTACAATTCTAAAAGAATACACAAATCTAATATATAAAAATGAATATTTGATTCTAGAATAGAATAATAAAAATAGAATAATTCTATATATACTTCTTCTTTATATATCCTTCCATTTCAATGAATGTATTTATTGGCGATAAGAAAATAAATATAATTATTCCTATCTTTCTTAATCAAATAAGATATTTATTTTAAATTCCAAACGATATTTCCAAAATAATATATTTATTTTAAAGTTCAAACGGTATTTCCAAGATTATTTCTTCTGCGACAGGAATGCTGGTTTTTTAAGGTAAATTAAAGTATAAACCATTTAAGAAATTCTTCATTTTTTCTTCATGCAATTTCAAAAAAAAAATTACTTTAAAAAGTTAACATGAGAGAATTTAATTATTTCTATTACATATAACAACAAGGTTGAGAATAAAATCAAATGTTCGTGTTCAATAAGGGATAAACTAAAACCAAATGACACGCCTCTAAATAGAAAATCAACCAAATTAAGAAACTTCAGAAAAAGAATCAATATAAAATACAAATTTCATCAAATATGCCGCGTCTGAATGAATGCATGACTATATAAACACATTCATAGACACTTCTAACTAACAGGTGTGATGGCAAATCACGTCTTGCCGGCTAAACTTACACATCTGAAGCAACAGCAAGTTAAAAAGCCGAGCTTTCAGATGGCACGTTTAGTTCGACAGGCGAGAATTCCTCTTTGATCGTCAGACACGTTTTTTCCATTAAGACTGAGTAACAGGAAATTATGTAAAATTAAACAACTAATAAATTATCTGAGCAGTCAATAACATCAAACAACCGAACTTTGAATAGACACGTTAAGCAGACCACATGGCCCAGTCGATGCGTGGGTTGATGTGGTAATTCTTGGTGAATCGAATCACGTTGTATTTAGCATACTTTCCGTCTTGGTAGGAGGATCAAAAGCGACAGCTTCTCACAGAGATCAAATCCTTGACGTTTCTGGTTCAGTGAATTCGATTTAGTGAATCGTATATCAGCTCAGTGAAGAAGAAAGATAATACATCCTTTGTTTGGCATTTTTGATGGACGATAGGCATCATTAATTAAACGTGATTTACCGATGTGTATGGAATCCACATCAATTCATTTCAATTGTATTCACTTTATTTAACATAGAAAGTATTATGTTAGACAACACAACGCTGTAGTAAAAAAGTCACTTGTTTATACACGTGTATTTCCAAGATAAATTGTTTAGTGGAAAATTGCAGGATTCTGGAATGTAGTGGAAGAGTTAATTTAGTGGAAAATTGCCTCTTTTTTTTTAATGCAACGAATAAAATCGGAATTCTAAAATTTAGATTAGCTTTGGAAATTGTGTTAAACTCTAACAGATAAATTCGTCGAATGTTAATTGAAATCGTAAATGTTCAATAATGACTTTTACAGGTAAGGCAAATATTAGTTTAAAAGATAGATCAATATAATAAACCTTAATCGAAGTATTAGCAATGACTGATGTCTTTTTACACCTTCTGTATATATAAAAAAATGTTTGTCTGTATGTCTCTTATGCGCTACCGTATGATCCAATCGATTGTGATGAAACTTCATCAACGTATTCCTTACACCTACGGGATGGTTATATGCATATCTAAAAATCTAATACTATAATACGAGGAATGGTTGCCAAGTCGAAAATCACCCCAGAATTAATAAACTCCGGTAAACTTGGGGGTCTGGGGTTTTTGGCCACGAGTAATCGATTGGCGACGGTGTTGAAGCGCTACGGTCGAGCAGTTCGGTGTTACAGATAGGATATTTTCAAACTTTATTAGTTCGTCATAATGGCTACTTAAATTTTCAAGCGGTAACGTGCTGACATCTATAGCCAATATGGCGAACTAATAAAGTTTTGTGTTTATGCTGTTATAGGTTTATAATATGTTTCTTATGTATGTATATATGTTTAGTTTTTCTAAATAAATTTGTCAAAAATATTGAACTTCAACACACTTCAATCTTTACCTTTACTTTACCTTTGTATAGAATAGTTCCCTTTCCAAACTCTAACTTTGTTTAGAATAGTTTATAATGGTGCACTTTAACCGGTTATTTTTTCACCAATGGTTTCACAAATTTTCTTATGGCATATATTGTTTTGATAAATCAGCTCGGTCACCCGCTGGTATTTAATAAAATCGGATCTCAACCGCATGTGTTTACATAGGATTAATCTCCAAATAACTCGCTGCGGAGACAATAGGTTCAATAAATGCTAAATTCAAGTTAAAAGTTAATATTTTGTAGCTATAGTACGCAAATGTCAGGCAAGTCATTCTCAGAGATAGCAAATTTATTACAGATTATACGAGAAAGTGTTAGGGAGACCAATAATGAGAGTTCTATATTCGAATTAAATTTTAGCGTTTTTCATAGTAACCACTAAAAATATTGTACTACAAATAATTTTGCACCATCTTAATTTTCAAAAATTATCGTTTCAACTATATTAACGATTCTATGGTATAAACATATTTCTTACGTTTAATCAATTTTACAAGAAAATATTTTAATCACATTTTTCACCATTAAACTTGAGAATTCTGAGCGAATTTGAAACAAATTACTATACATAATAAATAGTTTCTTTAATTACTATTCTGAAAAAACACCAAGTTTTACAATTCTCAAAGAATACACGAATTTAATGTATAAAAATGAATATTTGTATTTTATATACTGTCGTACCATACTCCCTATTTTGATAAAACATTGCCAAATTATGGATTGATTTCACTTAATATTACTTTTTCGGCCGCAGCAACGTGCCGGGTACCAGCAAGATCGAAATAAAAATCTCACATCTAAGCAAAGATAGTTATTTATATTCAAAGGTGTTAAAAATAAAGGATACCAACAATTCGGCTGATTAAAAAAATTAGTCAATTAAGAGTCGGTGAAACAGCAAAATAAGTTGTAAATACTCTAGCTAAGTGATTAATCTATGTTTAATCAATAAACATAGAGCGATAATAACATCAAATGTTTCATTTCTTCAGTTCGAAATAAAAATCTCACATCTAAGCTGAGTTAGTTAATTATCTTCAAAGGTTCTAAAAATAAAGTATGCCAATAATTCGGTTGATTAAAAAAATTAATCAATTAAGAGTCGGTGAAACAGTAAATAAGTTGTAAACACTCTAGCTAAGTTATTAATAATCAATAAACTTAGGGCGATAATAACATCAAAGGTTTCATTTCTTCAGTTTGAAATAAAAATCCCACATCTAAGCATAGTTAGTTAATTATTTTCAAAGGTTCTATAAATAAAGTATACCAACAATTCAGTTGATTGAAAAAAAATTAATCAATTGAGAGTCAGTGTAACAGCAAATAAGTTGTAGATATTCTAGCTAGGTTATTTATAATCAATAAACATAGAGCGATAATAACATCAAATGTTTCATTTCTTCAGTTCGAAATAAAAATATCACATCTAAACAGAATTAGTTAATTATTTCAAAAAATAAAGTATACCAACAATTTGGATGATTAAAAAAATTGATCAATTAAGAGTCGGTGAAACAGTAAGTAAGTAGTAAGCTAAGTTAGCTACATATTAGTTTCTAGCTAAGTTATTAATAATCAATAGAGCGATGATAACATCAAACGTTTAATTTCTTCAGTTCGAAATAAAAATCTCACATCTAAGCTGAGTTAGTTAATTATCTTCAAAGATTCTAAAAATAAAGTATACCAACAATTCGGTTGATTAAAAAAATTAATCAATTAAGAGTCGGTGAAACAGTAAATAAGTTGTAAATATTCTAGCTAAGTTATTAATAATCAATAAACTTAGGGCGATAATAACATCAAATGTTTAATTTCTTCAGTAAACTTTCGAATGAAATAACGCCTTTATTAGCCTGGTTCATACCCAGATTATATACTTTTAAACGCCTCGTTCAAGGGGGAGAAATCTATTAATATTCTAACAAAAAGCGCTCGTTAATGTTTGGTAATTTGTGACTTAAACCACATGGTTTCGATTCGTTTCGAGTATACAAATGATCTCTTACGGGCTTATCACCGCAAGGAAAGAAGGGGAGGTGAAAAAAAAAACAATAAGTTAAAAAAATCGTTCTGAAAATAAACAACAAAATTTTTTTTTCGCCGAGACTAATAACAAAAAAGAGAACTAAGAAAAAACTTTTTTTTTTTTTTTTTTTTTTTTTTTTTTTTTGAGACTAACACTTTCGAACGCATCAAGGAGAAAAATGCTAAGATAAATGAATGAATATAAAAATCCAACTGAGAGACCAAAAAAAAAAACTCATTTTTGCGGATTGCACTATCTTCAACTGCCTGTTTGAATATAACGTTCTTTCCCGAATAATGATTCTACGGAATAACAGCGTTCTAAAAATGACGTGCTCTTTGCTTATGCAAGCTGGGGTTATTGACGGGGAATTTTTCTACAGCTAAAAAACATACTTGCATTTTCTGGAGCAAAAATAAAGCGTCTCTGAAGTGATGCTTTCGCTCCAGACAATATTTCCTTTTATTTTACAGAGCAAATTCAGGCCTCGCGAATGGGTGGAGAAGTTGGGGATGTGCCGTGCTTTATTCGTTTGAGGGTTACATAAATTTTAGGTGAAGACTTCAAACTGGCTATACATAAAAGAAATGCAACGAATTTATTTTCCTCGACATATTTTAATAAGTTGTTGCATAACTGTACTTATAATACTAACTTATTTTAATGCAAACGCATTTGGGAGAACTAATGCTTAAAATTGCAAACAAAAACAATGAAATATACAGGAAAACGAAGCCGAATGTTCTTGTCTACTACATAAATTCTGGAAACATTTTGACAAATAAAAACTAGTTTTTACATCAGTCGATGCGAAGCCACAGAACGGGAAGGTTGATTAAAAAAATCAATTTAGATTTAAAATTCACTTTTTATTGATCCTTGCGAAAAGAAGTGAATTTTGCCGTGTACCCCTTCATAGAGGAAAATGTTTTGAACGTCACCACACTGTCAAACATTATTAGTTTTATGATGGCTCTTTTCATTTTTTATAATATAAAAATGTTTATATCTATACTTATAATAAAGCTCAATGTGTGTGTGTGTTGGCGCTTTACAGGTCAGACCGTTGGACCTACAGCTACCAAATTTGGTACATGTATACCTTGGAAGTTGGGAATATGCACCTCGGAGCCCTTTTTTTGAATTTTTAATTAGAATCTGAATTAATTAAATTTAAGCGAAATTCTGACGTTTTTCCGTTATAACTTCCGAAAATATTATTGCACAAACATGAATTTTACATCAATTTAAAGATTAAAAAATTAGCTTTCTAACGGTATCAGTTTTTCAATGTATAACTTAAGCCTCTATTTTTAACGAATTTTCAAAGAAATATTTTGACCATGTTTTTTTGTGAGCACGTGACTGGATAAAATAAAATAATGACGGAAGTTCAGATAATAAAAAAAACTATCATCGTAAATCAAATCTAAAGAAATACTTATTGCACGTGACTGGATAAAATAAAAGAAACATAAAATGGGATATTTTCTAAAAAAATAAATGCAATGCAAAGGTTTCTATAATTGTTTGCAATATCTAAATCCTTTATTCAACAAATCTTCTTTATTTATCGTAAACCTGATTGAATCTAGACAGGATATGCATTGAAATCCCGACTTAATGGCATATTTCTATAATCGTTTGCAATATCTGTATCATTAATTCAAGAATTTTCTTTGCCATTATAAAATGTGATAGTTTCTAAAAAAATAAATGCAAAGCAAAGGTTTCTATAATCATTTGCAACATCTAAATCATTTATTCAATTTTCTTCTCCTTTTTTTTTTTTTGCTTTCTTAAAAAAAACATATTTAATATTTTGGCAGCATCACGGAAAAAAACCTTTTTAATTTCAGGCCAATCAATGCCTGGAATTACTTCAAGGCTAATGAATATGTGACTTAATTGAAAATTTTAGAACGCATTACTCATGGCGAACCAGCTGGTTGCCAAAGACAGCTAGTATAACATAATTCGAAAAAATTAAAACTATATACTACTATTTCTATTTGATTTTTCATATTTACGATACTACTTTAAATTTTCCAGTAAAAATATATTTTTTGTTTACAAAAATCTAATGTTCATTATTTATATATTTTTTTATATATTTCAATATAAAATACGAAAAGCTGGATAAAAAATGAAATAATTTTCGATGTATTGAGATGGAACTGAATAACTAAATTTACGCGCAAAGCGCCCGCTCCCGGTACAATTCCGCTGCGAAATGTACCCGCACACAATACATTAATGACAGCAAAAATAAATTAATGTGTTTACATAACGTAATCAATCCCACAGGGAAGGGCAAAGCATTTAATTACAAAGTATTTTAATAACATAACTCGAAAGGAAAATTTTAGAGGTATGTTATTTAACTTGTCCGTTATTGCAACATTTAAAAAATATATATACATTTTAATTTCTCTCTTTTAAAAACATTTTATTTTTTCACTCCTGAAATAAGTTTTCAAAACTTTCATTGTGATGTTGAATCTCCAATCGAATAAAATCTGAATTATTTATTTCAATTCATCGTAAGATCTTTTTTTAATCCTTAATTCCCAATTCTTGCTTTTTTTAATCCTTAATTCCATATTTTTGCTTTTTTTAATTCTTTTTTATGATATTATTGCTAATTAAAATACCTTTTTCATCTGCAGAATGTAAAATTACGTAATGAGTCATTTAACAAACTCGCTCTATTTTTATTTTTGTTTATTTATTTATTATTATTATTATTATTATTGAAAAAAATTCTATTAGGTCAATGAATTTAAAATACACATTGAATCAAACTAATATAGAATTTTTAAAAACTATATACTGCTTTGCAGTATATAGTCAAATATATACTGCTTTGCAGTTTTTAAACAAGAAAAATGTTCTATTAGAAATGCATTAAAAAAATTAACGCATACAATAAAGAAACTTTTTTTTTCTCTTTTTGTAAAGTTTACAAATCATTGTAAAAACATTGGTTTGAAGTATTAACCATTTCATTTCTTTTCTTCAAATTGCCCTGAGAAAAAGTAAGTTTGAAAAAATGCCACTTTTAAATAAATTAGCAATTTTTTTATCGTCCTTTGTAACCTATTTAACATTTTTAGCTCCTAGTTTTAAATGACGTTACATACAAGTACAGTTTGTGTCAAGCTTACACAAGTTTAGTTAAATTAACATTCCATTTTTTAAAAAAACACTATGGTCATTTGGGGACGGACATCGTTATTTTGAACTGCGGTCGGATGACAAGGGTGACACTTGAGCTAGCACGCATCTTTCAAAACTTACACACTACCAGGAGTACGTTAGGCCCTGGTGGATTTAGAGTATAACAGACCTACTTACACGACGATTCCTCTGGATTCCTCCAGCGCTCGAATCTGAAACCTTCCGGTTTTTAAGCGGAGGCCAAATCACGCTTACATAAAACTGATTTTAAAACAATGAGTTTTCACTTTTAATTTTCAATCGTGTTTTCTTTGTGACAATGGTAAATTGAAACCTGTACAATGGTTTCCTCTGAATGCTTCTGAATTTTGCAGTAGTCGATAGGCGTTGTTTACATTTCGAAAATCGGCATAAATATTACTATCGGTAGTTTTCCGTAGTTGATGTCTGCGGCATAATTTTTGTTTTACGCCAAGAGTTGATAACAATCGACATTTGTCATCGTTGACAAAAAAATTATCTTTTCAACTATATTAAAGACATCTTGATATAAAAATATTTTCTGTGTTTACTCCATTTTAAAGGAAAAGAATTTGATCACATTTTTTAACATTAAATTTGAGAATTCTAAATGAATATGAAACGAATCAGAAGATACAATAAATCGTTTCTTTCATTACCATTCTGAAAGAACACCGAGCTTTACAATTCTAAAAGAATACACAAATCTAATGTATAAAAATTAATATATTTGCTTGTAGAATAGAATAATAAAAATAGGATAAATACTATTTATGCTTCTCCCTTATATATTCTTCAACTTCAATAAATGTATTCACTGTCGATAAGAAAATCAAGGCCATTCTTCCTATCATTCTTAATTAAAGAAGATAACTATTTCAAATTCCAAATGACGTTTCCAAAATTATTTTTTCTGCGTCAACAACGCTTCGGGTACTTGCTAGTATCTCATAAAGACTGATTTTATACTTATACATATTTTGAACAAATAACAGTGACTAATATATGAATTCCCATTTGCCAAGAAGTGACACAATTAAGTTTGTTTTTAATCGGAACATTTGTTTATAACTGGTTCTCCTCTTTTATAATCTTATTCTCCCTCATCAAGTCAAATATTCAAAACTGCAGCTAACCATTTTCGAAATTTCATAAAGCGTTTCATTTCACCAGCAAAGGCTCAAAGCGATCTTCATTTTAATCTTTTAATAGCTCACTTCCGCTGTACAGAGTTTTCACTTCTATTTCGAGGAAATGACGACCAGTTGTTGCTGCGAAGGTAATATCCTCAACATTTGACATCTGGGCGATTAAAGTGAGGAAAGTTTTCGTCTCTTGTCGACAAAAGTTCCAAGACTTCATTAGCATTTTCTCTGTGACGAAGAAACATTGACGAATGTCTCCAACATAAATGTCGTAAATTAACATTTGCAATATTCGGTGTAAATAAGGCATTCAATTGTTTAAATAAGGTGTACTCTTAATTTTTCCGATGGAAAATAAATTGGATATTGAAAATAATTTTGCAAACCAGTTCTTTTATTGTTTTAGATATTTTTTTCAATAATAATGTCCTCCATTTTTGACATTTGGACGATTAAAGTGAGAAAAATCCTCGTCTCTTGTCGACAAAAGTTGCAAGACTTCATTAGCATTTTCTATGTGACAAAGAAACATTGACGAATGTCTCCAACAAAAATGTCGTAAATTAACATTTGCAATATTTGGTGTAAATAAGGCATTCAATTGTGTTTAAATAAGGTGGACTCTTAATTATTAAGATAGAAAACAAATCGGATATTGAAAATAATTCCACAAACCAGTTCCTTTATTGTTTTAGATATTTTTTTCAATAATAATGTCCTCCATTTTTGACATTTGGACGATTAAAGTGAGAAAAGTCCTCGTCTCTTGTCGACAAAAGTTGCAACACTTAATTAGCATTTTCTATGCGACAAAGAAACATTGACGAATGTCTCCAACATAAACGTCGTAAATTAACATTTGCAATATTCTGTGTAAATAAGGCATTCAATTGTTTAAATAAGGTGTATTTAAAAAAATTTTCTTAATTTTTCCGATGGAAAATAAATTGGATATTGAAAACAATTTTGCAAACCAGTTCTTTTATTGTTTTAGATATTTTTTTCCGGCAAGTTTCTAGATATTAGGTGCTTTTATGTATTTTAATCAGTTGACATCTGTTGGTAAGCATGCGAATTATCTATATAAACGACAATAGTTTTGGGTTTTACCAATTTGATATCCTTTTACTGTTATAATTCTGAAAGTTTTCCATTTAGTGTATAAAGACCCCATTCATGAAGTGTTCAAAATTGCATTGTCGACATTCATTGCTTTTCTCTCTCTCTCTCTCTCTCTCTCTCTCTCTCCTTTTTTTTTTTTTTTTTTTTTTTTTTTAGATTTCAAGAAATGTGCTTCCGAAGCCCATCAAATACTTGTGGAAACTTATGGTGATCTTCTTCATCAAATCGTGTCAGCTTAATTTCAACGACTTAAGAGTGATGATTTAGGTGTCAATGTCAATGGGCTCTGAGACCAAAAAATTTTCGCAAACTATGAATTTTAAATGTTTATTTACGACATTTATTGCTCCAACATAAATGCCGTCAATAAACATTTGCAATGCTTGGTGAACATAAGCCGTTAAATTGTTTCAATTAGAAGAAAGAAGAAATTTACCCAATGGGAAATAAATTGCATATTGAAAATAATTTCACAAGCAAGCTCTTTTATTGTTTTAGATATTGTTTTTCACCATGTTTCTATAAATTAGATGCTAAAGTCTCTCTATATCAGGTGCTTTCGTGTATTTTAATCAGCGACATCTGTTGGTAAACGTGTGAAGTATCTATATAAACGACTGTGGTTTTGGGTTTTACCAATTTAATTTTAATTTACCGTTATCATTCAGAAAGTTTTCCATTTAGTATAAAAAGATACCAATCATGAAATGTTCCAAATTGAATTTTTGACATTCATTGCTTTTCTCTTTTTCTTTTTTCTTTTATTTCATTTGTTGTTGTTGTTGGATTTAAAGAAATCTTCTGCCGAAGCACAACAGAGACCTATAAAAACTAATGGTGATGCTTCTCCATGATATCCTAATTGTTTCACCTATTTAAGAGTGGCGATTTCGAGGTCAATGACGATGGCCTCTAAGACCAAAAAACTTTCGCTGACTAGGAATTTCAAGAGTTATTGAACGAAAGTGGGTAAAGGTTGTAGAAAATGATGGAAAATATATTGATTGATATACATTGTACCAATTTTTCTCAATAAATGCCTTTTTAAAGTGAAAAAATATTATCAAAATACATGCCAGCACCTAATATCTTATCAAAGCCTGAATTTGGCTGTTACATAATATTTTGTAGTTATTGTACGCAAAAGCCGTGCAAGTCATTCTCAGAGTTAATAACTTTATTGCAGATTATGCAAGAAAGTTTTGGGGAGACCAACCCTGAGGGATTCATATTTTAATTAAATTTTAGCATTTTTCACTGTAACCACCAAAAACGTTGTAGTAATTTACCAAAAATGTACCAAATGTAATGTACCAAAAATTTTGCTAGATCTTAATTTTCAAAAATTATCTTTTCAACTATATTAACGATTTTATGTAAAAATAAGTTTTCTATGTTTAATCAATTACAAAAGATATCTTAATCACATTTTCTAAAATTGAATTTGAGGATTCTGGACGAATATTAAACGAATCAAGAGATAAAATAAATAGTTTCTTTTATCACCGTTCTGAAAGAACCCCAGGTTTAACCATTCTGAAACAATACACAAATCTAAAATATAAAAATGAATATTTTTTTATTTATTTTTTATATATTGTCGTACAGTACATCCTTTTTACATAAAACGTTGCCAAATTAATGATTGATTTTACTTAATATTTTTTTTCGGTGGCAGTAACGCGCCGGGTAACAACTAGTGTGTGTGTGTGTGTGTGTGTGATGAACACTGGCAGAAAATTATTTCTAAATTTAAAAAATAATAATTTAGTCATCGGATCATTAATAATACTTTAAATATAATACTACTAAATATATATATATATAGATATATATATATATATATCGATATATATAATACTTGAAATACAATATTTTAAATAAAATTCGCAATAGAAATATTTTAAAGTATTACTATTTTGGGCCAACGTTCTCCATATCGAACATAAAATTCCCAAAAATCCTTTTACTACTAGAACTAATATTTCGAACTTTAAATCTGCAAGCATTTCATAAATTAGATATTTGATAAACTCGAGACCAGTAACTGTCATTTTAAATAATAAACTATTACAAACGAAAACTTATTCTTCTAAACAGAAGTTTCACTCAATTAGTGGGTGGCTGGTTAACTTCTGCGGGGGAAAATTTTCAAATCTTTTTCATTAATCAGTGATCGCTGTATGAGTTACTCGCTGGCGTGCATTTGCTCCATATTTATGCTAGAAAAAGAAAAATACGTACCTTTTGACGTCGTACAGATTTTGAATTGATATATTAAACCACTTCAGAGGTTTTGGGCTTTTAATAGTAATCAATTATATATAATTCTAAAACTTTAGAATAAATGACACTTTTACCCTTATTATTAGACAGTATATATTTCGAGATAAGAGAAATATAAAATTCTAGGTTGATACTGGCATCGTATAGATTTAATTTTAACTTAAGAAATTAAAATTTTTTAGACTTTATAATTTCGAAGATTATTTGGTCTCAGGCTCATATTATATTAAATATTAACTGTAAAAAGATTAATACTATTATAAGCAAGTTAATATCAATTGTTATTAAAGGCAGAATTCCATAATTATAAAATGAAACTGACATATAAAATTAAAAACTGACATTTTTGTGCTTGCGGAAAGGAAGTCCAAAAATCCGAATTAGAAAATTCAAAGCAGGCAAGCAAAAAAAAAGGGGGGGGGGAACGTTTTTTGACAAATTTTAAAAAGAATGTTTTTGAAACCTGTGCTATAGAATATACAGTAATTCAGTAAAAAATTACAAACTTTTCAAGTGGATTAAAGATTTATTTAAAAAGACTAAACTAAAAAACAATGATTGAAAGAAGCTATGACCAAATAAACGCTTTGAAAATTTGAAAGTGCTAGAGTCGGAGACAAAATTGAAGGAAACAGTTAAAGAAAACAAGTAATTTCAGTTTCGAAGATTATTTGTTCCCAGGTGCATATTATATTAAAAATTAACTGAAAACGATTAACACTCTTATAGACACGTTAATACCAATCGTTATTAAAGACATAATTCCATAATTATAAAATTAAACTGACATTTATATGCCTGCGGAAAGGAAGTCCAAAAATCTGAAATAGAAAATTCAAAGCAAGCAAGCAAGCAAAAAAAAAAAAAAAAAAAAAACGTTCTTTGACAAAATTTTAAAAAGCATGGTTTTGAAACCTATGCGATAAAATATACAATAATTCAGCAAAAACTTTCAAACTTGTCAAGTGGAAAAAAGCCTTATTTAGTAAAACCAAACTAAAAAAACAATGATTAAAAAAACGCATAAAACGCAAATAAACGCATTAAAAGTTATAGGCAAATCTCAAAGTATTATATAATTGAATTTTGTATAATAATCACAACAAAATAAAAAAAGAAATATATTTAAAATATATTTCATGAAATATATATATTTCATATTATATTAAAATATATTTCATGCAATTAGTTGGAATTAACGCCGATCAAGACAATTTTCTTGATTGCTTATGATAAAAAATAAACTCTAATAGATGCAAATTTAACCAAACAATAATCCTTCTTCACCCAGAAAAAAAATTATTCAATATATTTTTTTTAGAATCACAATCCCCAACTTCAAAATTTCTGTTTTATTTCCACATATTTTTTTGGCATTTATTCAAATATACATTGCTGTATACATGCCGGGAATATAATAACACCGAAATTCCTTTCAGAATATTATTTATCTTTAATAGTTGTTAGTCATCTCTCACGTGACAGTAATGTTTTGTCAGTTATGCTATTTATAAAGTAGAGTTGCATTTAGCCAGCTCTAATCAATCCAATGAGATCACGCACGCGCATTAACTGCACAGCTGCAAATACTTGTACCTTCGAAACAAGCACTTGCCACTGTCCGTTCTTTCCGATCATACCTGATGATATTGGAAACTTATAATCAACTAATTGTAAACCAACTCTTAAAATTTAACAGATGGTAAAGGTTAAAATTATTTAACATTATTTCCATTCACAACAAGATGCAAAATTTACCACAATTCTTTCAAAGTCCTAAAACCATCCAACTGTTATGGTATAATAATATTTTTCCCTTCAGAATAAAAGTTCATAAAACAAGACCACAGAGAACAAACACTTGCTGTTATCTATTCTTTCAGCGCATGCGTAATCTTACTGGAATCTTATAATTGTCTGAGTGTAAACCCACTTTTAAAATTTTATACCCGATAAGGGTTAATATTATTTCCATTCACAACGGGAAACAAAGTTTACTAGAAATCTTTCAAGTACTGAAGCATCCAGCTG
>JAPMOQ010044897.1:228291-252473 GCA_026543055.1 Argiope trifasciata
ATATTATTTCCATTCACAACGAGAAACAAAGTTTACTAGAAATCTTTTAAAGTACTGAAAGCTTCCAGCTGCTGCGGTATAAGGATATTTTCCCCCTTCAGAATGAAAGTTCATTAAACAAGACCACAGAGTACATTACAAATGGAAATTACAGCTGCCAGACCAGATCTGAGGAAATAACCAGGTCAAAGAAACAAATGAGGTCCAATTGTAAATAATCGGAGTGAAGAGCATGAAATGACGGTGAACCTGTAGCGTACAAGCGTCACATTTGTAGCTCCGAGGTATCATATTAGTCAAAGACTATTATTATATCTTATATCATTTAGATGAAAAATGATACAAGCTGGCGAAAGTTGGCTCACCAGCTATAATAACTGGCTGGTTTTTGTGGGGCTGGCGTTCGCTTTTTCGGATGATTTTCATTGTATTTAGGCGGCATGAGCTCGTGGCGTTTTTATAATCGAAAACTGTCTTTCTTTTTTCACAGTGACTCAAATGATTTTTTTTTACTATGGGAGATATCTGCATGTTTCGTTTCTTTATAAACTATTCGCAAGTATTCCATCCATATTTATATTCATTCGATTCAATTTTCCAGATATTTAACAACTAAACTAGGCGTTGCATATACCAAGAGTCCATTAATAAAGCTAAATATTTTTCCCAACAATTGCCACAAAATATACAAATATGAGTTTAAAAATAAATATAAAAAGGTTTTAAAACATTCAGTTTTCTATCAGAAAGTCACATTCACTTTTTTGTTAGAAGGTCACATTCACTTTTCTGTTAGAAGGTCACATTCACTTTTCTGTTAGAAGGTCACATTCACTTTTCTATTCACTTTTCTGTTAGAAGGTCACATTCACTTTTCTGTTAGAAGGTCATGATTTCATGTGTAAAACAAAGAAATTCATTACACCAGGTTTGATTACAGTTAATCTTTAAATGATGAATACAATGATTTTCATTGTATTTAGGCAGCATGAATTCTCTGCTTTTTTATAATCGAAATTGTCTTTCTTTTTTCACAATGACTCAAACGATATTAAATTATTTTGCTCTGAGAGATATCCGCATGTTTCATTTCCTCAGGAACAATTCGCAAATTTTCTTATATTCCTTCCATATTTATATTCATCAGATTCAGTTTTCCAGATACTTAATAACTAAGCTGGACATTGCATATGCCACGAGTCCATTAACTAAATAATAATACTGATATAATAAATAATAAAAACTAAACAAAATTATACTTGTGAGTTTAAAAGTAGATTAGAAAAGCTTTTAAAACATTCACGTTTCTATTTAAAAGGTCACATTCACTTAAAACATTCACACATTAAAGCATTCACTTTTCTATTAGAAGGTCGCGATTTCATGTATAAAACAAAGAATTACATTACACTAGGTTCTCATATATTTAAGCTTTAAATTATGAATACAGTAATTTTCATTATATTTAGACAGTATGAACTCGTGGAGTTTTTATAATCGAAAGCTGTCTTTCTTTTTTTTCCCAGTAACTCAAGATTTTTTTTCTGCTATTTGAGATATCTGCCTTTTTCGTTTCCCCACGAGCTCTTCGTAAATATTCCGTACATATTTATGTTCATCAGATTCAATTTTCGAAACATTTAACAGCTACAAGTCCATTAATAAAATATTTTTTTACAAAATTATACAAGACTGAATTACAAGTAAATTATAATATTAAATTAAACCTTTTAAAACATTCACTTTTATTCACATTCACGTTTCTATTAGAAAGTCACATTCACTTAAAACTTTCACATATTAAAACATTCACTTTTCTATTACAATGTCACATTCGCTTAAAACTTTCACATATTAAAACATTCACTTTTCTATTAGAAGGTCATGATTCAGAGAAAATGTCAGAGAAAAGGTCAGAGAAATTCATTACACCAGTTTCGAATACATTTAATCTTTAAATGATGAATACAATGATTTTCATTTTACTTAGGCGGTATGAGCTCGTGGTGTTTTTATAATCGTAAACTGTCTTTCTTTTTTCATAGTGACTCAAATATTTTTTTTTTCTATGGGAGATGTTAATATAGTTAAAAGGATAATTTTTTGAAAATTAAGATAGTGCAAAATTATGTGGGCTGTAATATTTTTGAAAGTTACTGTGAAAAATGCTAACATTTAATTAAAATTTAAAATCTCCAGGATTGGTCTGTCCCAAAATTTTTATTCAGTATCTGTACTAAAGTTGTTACCTCTGAGAATGACTTACATGATATATGCGTACTATAGCTAAAAAATATTAACTTTTCGCTTGGATTTATCATTTCTACAGAATCTATTGTCTACTCGGTGAGTTATTTGGATATTTATCCTTGGTAAACAGATGAGGTTAAGATCTGAATTTTTATTTTTTATTTTAGATCATTGTACAATGCCTATAACCATCCAGTAGATGGAAGCAATAAGCTCATCAAGTTTCATCGCAATCGGATGTACGGTTTAGGAAGGCATAAGAGACATACAGACAAACATTCATTTTTATTTATATAGATAAATATAACTTTATGAATAAATCAGGAAAGATAAAAAGTAATTTTAAAGTGTTACAGCCTTAAGATTTTGAAAAGTCTTGATTAAACTAAAAGTTAAAATAGTATCGGATCTTTTTAGTTAAAATTCCAGTCAATACTAACACTACAATACGCATGCTTTTTAGTCTTTGAATTTTAATGTCAGCTTAATTAACTATACTAACTAGCTCAAGATCACTTAGCTTTATCATCAGAGCTTAGTTTTGAGGCCTCGAGCCGAAACAACATCAACATTTTAACTATATTTAATTTTGTTGACCATTAATTAATGCAGCACTTTTATTGCAAGCTTGCACTTCTATGACAGAAAAAAAATCAAGAAGACTTTTCCATAGCCGAAATGGTGCTCCTAAGGGAATAATAATTCTATATCATTCTGCGTTTTCTTGAAAAAATGGAAAAAAAAGTCTTAACCAATTTTGTCAAATCTTGCAGATATTTAAGTTTTCTGGAGAGATTTTATGGTGCAAGGATACCATTGTACTCTTTTTTTTAATTAAAATGTTGACGCGAATTCATCGTCAGAATAGTATAAACGAGCTTAGTCATCTTGAAAAGCTTTTTATAAACAAGCTTAGTAATCTAGAAAATTCCATAACATTTTTTTTTTTATTAAATGGGTAATTACTGCAAAAAATTGTTAATTTAACGTCAACAAGAGAATTTTAGTTCTTCGAACTAATTATGTTGTGTTTTTAATCTGTGTTGTTGTGTTAGCTGAAAACTTTCAGACTTACTTTATTTAATTTCTTTACTGATACTTATACACACAGATAATTAGGGACATTTATCTTCATTTAAATTAATTCTACTAATTTATCAATTAGCTATTTTAATTTCTTTTAAATTATTTTAATATCTCGCTTCATTGTTTATTTACTTGTTTGGGGGAAGACATAAGCTTTATCAGATAAAATTAAATATTTTTTTAAATCCTGGTGACCTTATTAAAACGATAAGCAAAATAATTTTCACATCATTTAGAGTGAAAACTGACAATGGGAGGAATTGTTAATGAATTCAGTATTCTGTTTGTCAGCGTTTAATATTCTTTTGAAAAATTCTTTCTTTGGCGAAATATGGCTGTTGAAGTATTCATACTCCACTCATTATTGGACTACTATCTGGACAGCCTTCTATACTTTCAAAAAACTTAATATTCATCGAAAAAATACAAGAAAATCGATCGAATACCAATTATTTCGAAAGAAACCGGAATCTCAACTAATTATACATACAATTTGAATATTAACTATTTATTTACAATTTCAGATTGTATAAGCACAGATTTGAGTTAATGATTGCAATTTTTTGAGATTAAAATTATTACTCTTTAGACTTAAAATTTATTATTCCAAATTAAACACTGTTGAAAAATTGGGTAACTGGTTCATAATGAAATGCTTCAAAAATATGCCTTTTACAATATATATTGGAGCTAACTGTTTCAGACTTCACAATTTTGAACCGATGACAAGGACTAAGCATGCGACTGTCCTTCCTTTTTACAGTTCAGCTGATCATGCCAGGTTTTCTGTTGACCAAAAACAAAAATGATGAAATTCAGATAAACTGCCATAAGGTCGATGTTACTCTTATCATACATAAGGACATATATTTTTACCCTCAGCTTACCTGAAGTAAAATATAGTATTATTATGAGTTACTCCGATGACAAGGATTAAGCATGCGACTTTCCTTCTTTTGTACAGTTTAACCGATCATGCCAAGTATTCTGTTGACCAGAAACAAAGAAGATGAAATTCAGATAAACTTTCATAAGTTCACAGTTGCACTGTCGAACATGTATTTTTAACTTTAGCTCACTTGAAGTAAAATCCATTATTGTCACAACTTACCCTACTTTCTATGTGATTTTCGGTCATTATTTAAATATCCAATCCTAACAGTCATTGTGTACCAGAATTGCGCAGCTAAAGCAACTTCCAAAAATGAATTCTTACAATATATATATATATATATATACACTGAAGTAACAAAAGTCATGGGATAGCAATATGCAAATATACAGATGGCAGTAGTATCGCAGCGAAAAAGTATAAATGCGCAGTTCGTTTTCCAGAGCTTTCATTTGTGTTCAAGTTATTCATGTGAACAGGTTTTTCGTGATTTATGGCGGCACGACGAGAATTAACATACTTTGAACGTGGAATGTTAGTTGGAGCTATACGCATGGGTCATTCCATTGCGGATATCGTTAGTGAATTCAACATTCCGAGATCCACAGTATCAAGAGTTTGCCGAGAGTATGAAATTTCAGGCATCACATCCCATCATGGACACCGCAATGGGCGACCACCTGCACTTAACGACCGAGACCGCCGACGTCAGTGTAGAATGGTTAATTTTAATAGACACGCAACACTTCGTCAAATAAATGCAGGAATCAATGTGGGACGTACGAGGGACGTGTCCAATAGGACTGTGCGAAGAAATTTGTCTTCCTTGGGCTATGACAGCAGAAGACCGATTCGAGTGCCTTTACTGACAGCACGACATCGCCTGCAGCGACTCTCCTGGGCTCGTGAGCATATCGACTGGTCCCTAGACCAGTGGAAAACCGTGGCGTGGTCAAATGAGTCACGATTTCAGTTGTTACGAGCTGATGGTAGAGTTCGAGTGTGGCGCAGACCCCACGAAGCCATGGACCCAAACTGTCAGCTAGGCACCTTTCAAGCTGGTGGTGGCTGCATAATGGTGTGGGCTGTTTTTACATGGCATGGACTCAGTCCTCTGGTGCAACTGAACCGATCATTGACTGGAAATGGTTATGTTCAGCTGCTTGCAGATCACTTGCAGCCATTCATGGACTTCACGTACCCACACAACGATGGGATTTTTATGGATGACAATGCGCCATGTCACCGGGCCAGAACTGTTCGCGATTGGTTTAAAGAACATTCTGGACAATTCCAGCGCATAATCTGGCCACCTAGATCGCCCGATATGAATCCCATCGAGCATTTATGGGACATCATCGAAAGGTCCGTTCGTGCCCAAACTCCTGCACCATCCACACTTTCACAATTATGGACGTCTATACAGACAGCATGGCTCAATATTCCTGCAGAGGACTTCCAACGACTTGTGTACTCCATGACACGTCGAGTTGGTGCACTTCGCCGGGCAAAAGGAGTACCGACACAATATTAACAGTCATCCCATGACTTTTGTCCAGCGTTTAAACCAATTTTTAAGCATTTTTTCATGTCAGAAAATTGAGAGATGACATTAAGTTTTATTTTGGCATGTCGATTTGGCTTCAATCAAGGTTTAAGTTATTTGAATACTAAGGCACAAAATTAAATTATATTTTGCTATAAGCTATCGCATTCGTTTTCTCAGAATCAACTCATAGAATCACTTTTAATATCATTTGATTGAAAAGTAACCTTTAATTACTCTCATTCGATTGCCCTGTTCTTCTAAACAAATGTAGAGTTTTTTACTTGGCTGAAGAATGTTTAGGAAATGTTGAGAAACTTTGTTTCAAATAATCACGTCAGCAACAACAACAAACATTGAGAGATGACATTCAGTTTTATTTTGGCATGTCAATTTTCAATTTGGCTTCAATCAAGGTATTAGTTATTTGAATACTAAGGCACAAAATTAAATTTAATTTTGCTGTAAGCTATCGTATTCGATTTCTCAGAATCAATGCATAGAATCACTTTTTAATATAATTTGATTGAAAGTAACCTCTAATTACTCTCATTTTATTTCGCTATATTTCTAAACAGATGTAGAGTTCTTTACTTGGCTGAAAAATGTTTAAGAAATGTTGAGAAACTTTGTTTCAAATAATAATCTCAGCAAAGAACAAAAAAATAAATCAGGAATGTCAAACTGTTGCAATCACATAAAAAAATCTACAAATAAAAGGCGTATAAGGCCGTTTGATTGATGAAACAAGACATTCGCATTATTGTTTCCACTCTTTAGAGCCAAAGTTGCGTGACAAATTTCTGCATTAATAAATATAACGGAAGTCAGATTCTACATATAAGCAACAAGGATTTTTTTAATGGAGGAAGTCTTTAGTATCAATCATAAGGATCATCCAATCAACTGTAAGAGGTTGTGTCAGCCTTGCTTCATTTGTCCTTCTTTCACACGTTATGTTCTACAAATAAAATACAATGAACATAAACCTTTAAGTTATTACTTTCGTCCAATCCCCATTTCTTTCAGATTGTTAATGATTTTGTTTTTGCTTTTATATTGGGCATGAATTCGACGGCGAAGTTTTGTCTTCGGTTCAAACTGCTGATTAAGAAATCTGTCCAAAGCTTATAATGACATTGAAATGATGAAAGGCCACTTAGTTCCAATTTTCTATATTTGAAATTTGTTTGTTGCCTAGTTCGTAAAGTCAAAACATGACAGAAAAAAATACTTTATTGTAATAAAATTATGTTAAAAGTTACAAAAATGATCATGCATACAAATGAGGTTTGTTTGAAAAATGAATTTTATATTAGGTGCTTAATTTAACCCTTATTGTAGCAAAATTATCTTCAGACGAATTTTAAAAGTTACAAAAATGATCATGCATACAAATGAAATTTTTTGAAAAATGGATTTTATATTAGGTGATCCATTTTAATCAGTGATATCTGTTGGTAAAGGTGCGAAGTATCTATACAAACGATTATGTTTTTTTGTTTAAACAATTTATTCTTATTTTATTGTTGTACTTTTGAAATGGCTTCCCTTTCTTATTAGTGAATTATTCAGTATATAAAGACTCCAATGATGGAAAGATCCAAATTGTATTTTCAACATGTATTGCTTTTTTGTTGTTGTTGTTTAATTTGAAAAAATCTACTGCCGAAGCCCGCCAGACACTTTTAGAAACTTATGATGATGATGATGCTCCGTCATATCCCAATTATCAGTTTCGGTTTCAACAAATTAAGAGTGGTGAATTCGATGTCAATGACAAAAAAGACCTGGTGTACCAAAAAAATTCGAAGGCAATCATTTGCAAGATTTATTGGAAGAAAATGGGAAAAAAGGTGTAGAAAACGAGGCAAAGTTCTTTTATTGATATATATCGCCCTAGTTTTTCTCAATAAATGCTTTTTTAAAGTGAAAAAATGATTAAAATACATGTAAGCACCTAATAATATTGTGTTAAGTTTGAGTTTTTGGTGTAAAGCCAGTAGGTCTAAATGGAAGTTATTACACGGAATCACCTTGGACTACTTTTTCTATATCAAATCCACATGAACGTACGAATAGTAACCTTCTTCAGAATATGTTTATTTCTATGAACGTCAGCAAACTAAGACGCCTATCTAAACTTATTAATGGCAAAGACCTCAGGACATGGAAAACCCGGCTTCCCAGTCCACAAATTCACATGTAATTTTCCAGAGCATCAAATATATTCGCAATTTTTTCTTAGTTTATTTTGAAACAGGGTTTAAAGGCAAGCGGAATGGAAAGAATGCAGAATATATACTTATGAATTAGTTAAATATCTATGTGGTGCCAGGTATATCACTTCCCGCCGTTGAGAGCACTCTGGTGACGAGGCAAGATGATTACGACTTACTGAAATACATGTAAGGACTAAGACTAGGACATGACAAACTTGTCTTCCCATTCCATAACTCCACATCTAACTTTCCAGAGCAGTATAAGACATAAAATATTTAGTGATAAAAGTTTTTTTAATTCTTAATTTTTTTTTCATTTTATTTTGAATAGGGTTTAAAGGCAGGCAGAATTGAAAGAATGCAGGATATATATTTATAAATTAGCTCTATATATGTGGGGGTCATGATGGCCAAGCAATAATAAATCCAGGTGATATTTTAGAATTTCATGGATGACAATGAAGTTAGGTAAATGTGAACAAAAGCTGATGACTAATTTACAGGATGGAATGGATAATCAAGTTCGTCTTTTAGAAATGCGTCGTAATTTTGTCTCCGTCTTTTCACATACGTCTTCGTCTATTTTAGCACGTCGTAATCACTTTGCCTCGTCCAGGCATGAACTGAGTTTTGTTCAAGTTTCCTCCACCAGAGGACTGCTTGGTGACGGGAAGTGAGGTCACAGGCGTCACTCAATGACACACACACTCACTCACTCACTCGCTCGCTCGCACCCGCACACACACACGTACGTACGTACGCAAGCACGTATGTATGTATGTATGTAGAATGCTAAGTGGACTGTATGCATTACTTTGTCAAAAAAGTTTCGACGAGTGTTGGTTCATTTTTGAATGATGAGCCTAATTTGTAATCAATAATATTTAATAAACAGTTCCATACTATTCATGACTGAAAGCTCACCATAGAACTCTGAAAGTATACAGAGGAAGTTGCCATAATTGACGTACTATCATCTGACGTGGCGATAATAGCAATATTTTGTTTAACATTTAACAATATATATATAAGACTCCGAAAAAATCTCCCTAACATTTTGCATGTATTTATATATACCTCGATCTACAAAAACAAGTTGAACATATTGAGAAGGGACTTTAATAAATCCCTATGCAACTTGAGTATAAAACGTTAGCATGTCTCACGTCTTATAATTTTGTTTGAATCCATCCTTGACATTTTATTCTACATGGGAAGATTAAATTCTCAGAAATAAACTATGGAGTTGAAACATTAATGTTTTGAGCATCAAAGCTTAATTATAAATAAATTAAATAAAATGTAAGAAGTTACAAATTTCTTGAAAGTGTCAAAGACAGACTTCCATGACTATCCCAAAATTGTTCAGCAAAATTTACAGCTGAACGTCAAAAATCGAAATGGTAAATTATCCGAGTCTCATAAGAAAATCGATTTCTTCTATTAAATAAATGTGGTGAAATAAATGATGACAACATATCATGAACAACATTCATAAGTTAGTTACAACATTCATAAATAAGTTAGATGATGCATTGCCATTTCAGCTAAAACATCTATTCTGCATCTATTTGAAACAACGGTCTTCGAACATTGCTTATTTTATAATTAAAGCATTTTCAGCCATTCCAACGGATGCCTAATAAATTTTTAATGTATTTCCGCACACTAAAATTGTAGTGACCGCAAGTTATTAGGGACATTTAGGATTATTCACAGACTACAATGTCAATCAAAACTTCCCGAGATGTTAAAAAAGAAAGATAATGAATAGGGCCCTATCTATTATGATAAAAGCTTTCCAGTTGGTTATTCTGTAGTTATTAATCTTTGGTTGCCATAGAATTTCTAGGAAGGGCAACCCATGCCCAAGAAGCCTCTACGTGTAGCGAATTTTCCTCGTGGAAATTCATAATATAGTCATTAGCACACCTAGGTATCGAATGCACATCATCCTTAGATAAAACCCAATCGAGATCTGATGAGAGCTAATGAAAAATTAAAATTCATCTCCTTTAGAGGGGAAAAGATTGATTACAGGTTTGTCGTATCTCGTTTAAAACTCGGCATATGGTCCTTTATCTTACATCAATGACAGTCATTAAAAGATAGCCGAAAACTTCGGACAGAAATTTATAACTCTAATTGCTACTTTCCGTAGCATTGTCAGGTTTTAGTACCATCTCGCCTACGCTAATTGTTGCAAGAGATCTGAAGATTTCTATTAAGCTAATGTAATGAAAGCGAGCTCAGAGTTTCCTTTGCTTTTTCTATCGGTATGATTTAAAATGGGAGCAGGATGTAAATGAAATTAAATTCTCAGGAACATTAAGGATGACAAACTCAGCAATAAAACAATTTTGATTGAATAATCAATTACTTATCCACTGCAGCAGGACTTGATGATATGTAAATGTAGACAACGACAATTTCGATTATTTCATTTGGACACTGATTACTTCGATTTCACCTAGCTGTTAATTCAATTATTCAGAGCAAATGGAAGCGATAATAAAGTTCCTTATGGTTGTATATAAATAACTCCCTGTCTCTTGAATCGGTTATTTAGAACAAAATTTAAGAATTCCAGAGCAAAGATGGCTATACAACGTAATATTTAACAGTGAAAAAAAAACGGTATTATAGAATTTTTAATTATAATGTAACTATAAACTGCGTATAATGTTTACTTATATTTAAATGTAGACTGTGACAATTTCATTTCATTTGGACATTCATTGCTTTAATTTCACCTAACTGTTAATTCAACTGTAATGTAATAATAAACTGTGAATAATATTTACTTATATTTAAATGTAGACTGTAACGATTTCGTAAATTTCGCAAAAAGGAGAGGTAATGAAGTTTCTTATAGTTGTATATATAAATTACTCCATTTCTCTTGAAATCGTTATTGAGCACGAAATTTACGAAATGCAGAACTTAGGCGGTTACACAACATAATGTTTAACTGTGAAAAAAGAATGGTATTATAGAATTTTTAATTTTAACGTAACTATAAACTGTCTATAATGTTTACTTATATTTAAATGTAGACTGAGACGATTTCGATTATTTCATTTGGACACTGATTATTTCAATTTCACCTAGCTGTTAATTCAATTATTCAGGGCAACGTTTAACCGTGAAAAAAATAATGGTATCATAGAATTTTTAATTATAATGTAAACTGTGCATAATGTTTACTTATATTTAAATAAAGATTGTGACGATTTCAATTATTTCATTTGATCATTGATCGATTTTGCCGAGCTGTTAATTCAGCTATAATGTAACAATAAACTGCGAATAATGTTTATTTAAATGTAAACTATAAAGATTTCGATTGTTACATTTGGACATTGTTTACTTAAGTTTCACTTAGCTGTTAATTCGATTATTCAGATCAAAAGGCAGTGATAGTAAAGTTTCTAATCGTTGTATACATATATAATTCCCTTTTTCCAGAATTAGTTATTTAGCATAAAATTTAATAATTGCAGAACGTAGGTGGTTATACAACATAACGCTTAACCATGAAAAAAGAAAGGTATTATAGAATTTTTAATTATAATGTAAACTGCATGTGATGTTTGCTTATATTTAAATGTAGACTGTGACGATTTCGATTACTTCGATTTCACCTAACTGTTAATTCAACTGTAATGTAACAATAAACTGTGAATAATATTTACTTATATTTAAATGTAGACAGTAACGATTTCGATCATTTCATCTGGACATCGATTACTTCAATTTCACCTAGTTGTTAATTCAATTATTCAGAGCAAAAAGGAGTGATAATAAAGTTCCTTATAGTTGTATATCTAAATAACTCCATTTCTCCTAAATCGCTTTTTTTAACAGAAAATTTTGAAATTTCAGAGCATAGATAGTTATGCAAGATAACTTTTAATCTCGAAGAAAAAAAAAGGTACAGTAGAACTTTTATTTATGCGGTTTATAACAATTAGTAAAATTTTATTGCAAACATGTAAGTTAATTTACAGCAACATTCCTGAAAAACAAATGGCCTATTTAGAATTGTGTAGTTGATAGTTGGGTTTGTTAGAAAGATTTACGTTCATTTGCATGTAACTGGAATTCGTAACTTGTGATCCAGTTGATAAACAACAATTTACTCTCCAAACTATCAGTCATAGTGAACCTTTTTTACCCATGATTACATTATAGACCTTTTAGCATTCTAAAGTACTTTAAAAGGCATTCTTCTTACAAAAAAAATCATGATTGCTACTAAAATTGCGATTAGTGATACGAAAATGGCGAATTCCATCACAGAGGAAAATTGATGTTGGTTTCTCACTCGATACATTAATTTTAAATAAATCGAAGAACTTTAATGGCTTTCTGGATCATCAAGAATGGTAGCGTGTTAGTATTTTCTCTAATGGTATACTTTGTAATGGGTACAGTTTACTAGGACCTATTTGAGTTTAAGGTAATAACGCATTTGAAACTGATAATATGCATTGTAAAGCGTTGGAGAAATAATGAAGAACTGATTTTAATTTACCCGTATCAAAAACCAATATTGCACATTTTTATTTATATTTTATCTTATAATTTTAAATAAGCAAATTCTTGTGTATATAAATTTATTTCGAGTATATCAGAAGTGGTTTTAGCTATATTTATGAAATTTTATTTTTATATGTTTTATTTTTTAAGTTTATTTTTATAAGTATCTTTATTGAAAAAAAAAACCCTGCGATTTTACAAGTACAAAGAAACATTTTTATAGCTAACTATTAGAATCTTTTTCTGTATGTTTAATCTGACAATGTCATATAACGCCATCATGTAAATTTTGGGGGTACTTGCATTGTTGCCATAGGATGATAACTTAATGGTGCCTAAAAATTTTGTGAAATGATACTGATGGATATGAGAGAAGTTAAGATTGAGAACATATTAATACGTAATCAGTATGTGATTCGTATCAAAATATGTTCTCCAAAACGATACTATTTTGTTGAAAACTTTTGAACGAAGATCAGTTTCCTAGATATTGATATAAACAATTGAAATTTTCAAACGTTATTAACGACTTCGCAGTTAAAGCCTTGAATAATCCAAATACCCATAACATTAAATTCAATTGAACTAATTTAATAAATTAAAACGTGTTTAACGCTCTGAGAGTTTTTAAGTGACTCTAAGTCAATATTCCTTTTCTCCGATAATCTTGTCATACTTTAAACCTCTAGAACAGGTTGACTTCACTCTACCTATAGAGTTTCAAAGTCATATTTCCTACATGAACCATCTGCTCATGAAGGTAATAGATGAAGATGCGGTCTCAAATCCAAAAACAGCATGAATTAGATTTCTAAGCAGCTATTGATTGGCTATGCTTGCGTTTATACAATTAATTACTGGAGTTGAAATAATGTAATTTTATTCTGGTGCCCATACATTTAGGAACAAATCTGAAATGTTAATCTTCGAACAGGAAAGTAAATGGTGAGTGGCCAAAGAGAAACTGACATGATTGCGTGATGTGGGGAATGTATTTAACAGATCAGTTCATGAATATGTAAATATTTTGAATTAAGTGACAGGTATATAAGTCACAAACAAAAATTAAAATCATGGTGGGGAAAAAGATATATGTATGTATATATGTTATGCATTGGATTTTTTTCCCTTTCAACATAGCGAGCGATATATTTGTTGAGGAATAAGAATAAGGATGTGTTCATTTAGTGATGTTGCTTATGGAATCGACTGTTCGAAGATTGTTCTGGGTGGTTGTGGAAAAAAGATGAAATGGAACACTTACTAAATATTAAGTTCTTGTCGATCGGCCAAATCTACTTTGAGTGAAGATAGTTGTATGCAAATTACAGTAAAAAGAAACAGTAGATTTCCCTTTCAACATAGCGAACGATATATTTGTAGGTGAATAAGAATAAGGATATGTTCATTTAGAGATGTTGCTTATGGAATTGACTGTTCCAAGAGCATACTGGGCAGTTGTGGAAAAAAGATGAAATGGAACACTTACTAGATATTAAGTTCTTGGCGATTGGTCAAATCTATTATGAGTGAGGATAGTTACATGCAAACTACAGTAAAAAGAAGCAGTAGATTTGCTGCTGTCAAATCGGCACTAGGAATAGCACTAGCATTAAAATATGGCCCCAACAGGTGACTAGCAGAGTAAACAGTACTAGATGATTTTAGTCATATTGTCTTTCGGTCGTGCCGTAACGAAGAATTAAGATTTAATTTAAATGCTTTTTGGCATCGTAGTATTCAAATAGTTCTTGTGGTCGTCTTATAAAGAACAAGAAGACTATAATCTGAGAGAAAATGATAAGGAGGAATGATAAGTAAGAATGATGTAGTTTTATGAGTTTCGAGATCATGGAATTCTGTATCTTATTCTTTTTATGTTGTTTTAATAATGCTATCAGGATGATGCGTGTTATGAATGAAGACTTTATTTGTTGCCTTCGTGTCATTGTTTGACCTATTCAATTATTGAACTACTCTGCATTATTCTGCTGTTTAAGAAAACCATTAATTTGCTGCAATTTTGGAATTAATCCTGTAAACCAATCCAAATAGATGAGCTAAGTCAAATATTTCTTATGAAAAGAAACGATATTGAGTGGTATAGTGATTATCCACATAAATAAAAATGAATGTTAGTCTGCATCTATCTTTCTTATGCGCTGCCGTGCCGCTCATACGATTGTGATGAAACTTTGAATATTTATTACTTGCACTTACATTAGGGTTATAAGCATAGTAAAATTATGTAATCGATATAAATAAAAATAAATCTTTGTATATATTTTATACGTTGCTGTGCCATTCATCCAAACGCGATAAAACTAGTTATTACTTGCACTTTAAATGGACGAACTGAACCTAAAAAATCCATGTTTCTCACATAACCAGTTGTATGCTGGATGCTTACGAGTCGCATAGTCAATAAATTTATTTTTTTCTGCTGAAGACTTAACCTTCCAGCGGGCGCGCGTATGTAAGAGATACACTAGAGATGAATTTCATTTTATACCTTTAGATTTGGCGACACTGGGAACGCCTGTCCTTGGCTATTTGTCCCCCTCCCTTGGCCCTACTTTCAATTGTCGTCGTAAATTTGTGGCCTGAATAGGTCTCTTACTATCAGATATTTGTATTTTAGAGATACGGGCGACCGTTCATGTCAGTTTTTGTCACATCTGATTTTGCATGCATTAACAAATAAATCCGTATTGTTTTAGACTGGTGACAGCTAGCAAATGCACTTAAGAAGGAAAATGTTGAAAAAAAGTACCCACATCTCTAAAAGGTGAGCTAAAATTAAAAGTGCTAAAGAGAAAAGCCGAACTTGGTATTGAAGAAGTGGAAGATGCGACGTCAGGGAAAAAACTCTGCCAAAAAGAAAAGTGGATTAGAATCATGAGGTTCAGTTATGAGATTTGACAGAAATTTATATGTTTGGAGCACACTAAACACATTTTCTTCCTTTTCATATCTGACTTTCAATCATTTTTTAATCTTTATACACAAATTCTGTAGTTTTATACTTCTATATTTTATATGCAAATTGTTCTGTCCAAATATCACTGATTTCATTTATATTATTTTTTAAATCAATTCGTTAACCTGTGGTCATTTTATGTAGTTATCGCAGTCTATGTTTATTTTGTTTCTGCTTCTTTTTAAGTAAAAAATGTTTAAAGTTGTTGTAGTTATTAATCCTAAGCTATTTACAATATAATTTGAATAGTTACGCTTTTGAAAATTAACAATTTACTATAGCGTATGTGGGAAATACGCGAGACCTTTCATGTTGGTATGACGACCGCGCCAGCTGGAAGGTTAGAAACAAATAACATACTGCCTACTCTAAAGCTCTTGAATAATAAAGTAAGAGAGAATAGAATAAATACTATTTACACTTCTTTATATATCATTCAATTTTAAGGAGTGTATTCATTTCCGATATGAAAATAAATGTTATACCTTCTATAATTCCTAATTAAAAAAGATAGTTATTTTAAATTTCACACGATATTTCCAAAATTATTTCTTTAGTGGCAGCAGCGCGCCGTGTATCAGCTAGTATTATATGTATAGATCATTTGTTGACAGTTATGAAATATTGTTCACAAATGAAAGCAGACTTAATCTCTAAAGCACCAATATTTGCCTAATTTCAGGAATAGTATATTTTCAGTTCCAGTCTAGTGAGCAACTTAAGAATTAACTGTGACAATAATAATGTTATGGTCTAAGGGGCGAATACAACTTCATATTTAGCAAAAGTGTACTATGAATACGTAACCTGGGTATTATTTTTCTTTATGCACAAATTTTGTTAGTGTTGGAAATTATTGCACCTCTGTGTTTGATAATGTCCAATGTCTTAGTGCGACATGCGTTCGTAATAGTGTTGAAAATTGCATCAAGTCGATTGGCCTGCACATTCTACTAAATTGTATTCTACGGAACATGTATTTTTCATGATAATTATTGAAATTCATGATCAGTAATTGATAATCTGTTCTCTTTAAATGAAAACTGGGCATGAGAATTGTAAATAATTCATTCAGGAAATTACCATCAAGTTTGAACGATTATCTTCCTTTCTTTTCCAAAATCTATGAATTAGCACGAGTTTTTTTTTTTTTTTTATCTTGATGATTTAAAATTTTTTATTGTTTTATTAATTTTGCTTTAGCTTTGCTTGTATTTTATATTTATACCTATAATAAGATATCACTACTACATCTAAATTTTTCTGGCTAAAATGTTGTTGTCCTTTAATAAACGGACAACAGTATAGTCAGATTTATAATACAATTATTCTGGAATTCAAAAATTTCACAGAATCATTTTCGAATTTTGAAAGATTTGGAAGAACGGAGGAAAATAAATGCATTTTTGGAGAAGTTGGTACAGTTTACCACTATTTAATGGAATGAATAGAGGTCTTAGAGTTAAGGAAAAACCTGAAGATTGTAAATTATGATTTAAGTATAGTACTGATGGTACCAGGTCATCTCAACACCCTGAAGGAGAGGATGTTACAGATGGATAGTTTCATTCCAACTATTTGAGAGTGTGCAGATGGCGAGAAAGACAACTATTTACTACTCCGAAAGAAATGTTAGTTTGACTGATCGGTCAATATAAAGTTGGGCAATACTTATTGAGCAGTCGACCACAACAAATCCTGTCGATATTTCTGCGTTCAATGGAGGCGGGATGGTCGGCTGTATACAAGAATCATCATTTTCGAAAGAAAAAAATTAGGCCTGGTTCTTTAGATATGCAATTTTTAATTCATAAAATTAAGTTAAATAACTTGTTAAATAGTTTTATTGACATCAAAGAATAATCTGAAGGTTTAGATTAATCTTAATGTAACTAAATTCTCGCCAACGTAATCTATGAAGAAGAAAAAATCAGCGGTTTCTTATTTATAAAGCGAAGGAAATCTACGATTAATATACCGGCTTTCGGTGGTAAAAATGAAATTAAATGATTCGTGAAACAATTATAAATATCTACTCACGATTCAAAGTTAACTCCGTTGATGAAACATTCGCGTCTTTATTTTAATATTTTTATTTGTTTTTAACGCGAAGCAACTGAAGGTCGGAAAACGGCCAGAGCTCCTAAGATCAGCGGAACAGGTTTCTCGACTGTGAGCAGATTTTTCAGTCGATAAAGTCGAACCTCGCATCTAGTTGAGAAATGATGCATGTTCATTTTGAAAAGCTTTCTTTTTTTTCGTGTCGGAATCATTATTATTTTCTATAATTAAATGCTCCACAATTCTAATCTTTTTTCATCCCTTTAAAAAAAAAGCATGGGATAGCTGAAACCGTTCATTATCTCGTCTTAGGTAGATTATTTTATGCTTTGTTGTTTATTTTTCAGTTTTGAAAACAATTTAGTTTGATTTCGCGTTAATTCAATATTCTTTTATCAATACTTGGGCAAAACTTATGATGACCTCAATGGTTAGAGTTTTCACGGTCATTGAGCAAATAATTATCATCTGGTTATATTAATAATCTAATTATTATATGGTTATAGGAATATCACAACTATCTTTTTTTTAATTCGAATTTCAACCACATTTATTTACCAAGGATGAATCTCCAAATAACTCGCCGAGGAGACAATAGACTGTGTTGAAATACTAAATCTAATGCTAATTATTGGAATTTTTCAGTGTCTATGCAATAAATATTAAATAAAAATTTAAATCCTGAAATATGTTTTCGTCATCCTAATTCAGCTTTTTAAAAATAAGTTTTGAAAATCCCCATAAAATCTCTATAATTCCACTAACCTTCATTAAAAATAATAAGTTGTTCAGAAGATTTTAAGTACTTTAAAAATATTGATATGTTAATTTCATTTATTCAAAATTTTCCTTATAAAAGAATCTGCAGCATTTATGTTTTTTTCCATTAGCACTTTAGCATGAGAATTTAATCTACTACTTAATTAATAAAGGAATTGTGCTATGATGGTGTTTTATTTATTAGGTTGGTGCGTATGAAATGTCGGATTCTCTTTACATGCGGACGTTTGTCTCCCTGTTTTCGTTATACTTTTGTCTTTAGCATAACCTCATTCATAGTCGTATTGTCCATTGCCAGAGACTCATTTCAGCAAAATAGGTTTTCTCGAAGGTCTTCCCTTTTGTTATTTCTTTTGAGTTTATTGCCGATATGAATTCTGCCGACATTCGCGTCATTTTCTTATATGAGTACAAACTTGGTAATAGTGCTGCAAAAGCTGCACGCAACATAAACCAAGCGTTTAGGGAGAATACGGTTAACGATCGGAAAGTGCAGCGTTGGTTCGAAAAATTTCGGACTGGCGATTTTTCACTGCAAAATGAGCCGCGCGGAAGACCCAAAACGTCTGTGAAGAATGATGACCTGAAGGCTCTAGTGGAAGCGGATCCAGCCGTCTCCACGAGGGAACTTGCTATCAGGATGAAAGTTGACCATACAACGATATTGAGACACCTTTCTGAGATTGGCAAGGTTAAGAAGATGGACAAGTGGGTACCGCACGCACTGACAGAGCGAAATAAGCTGGAACGAACTGGAATATGAAGTTTTGCAGCATCCACCCTATTCACCGGATCTCTCGCCGACCGATTTTCATTTTTTCAAGCATTTAGAGCTGTTTTTAAGGGGCAAACACTATGAAAATGAAGACAGTCTAAAAAACTCGATATCAGAGTTTATTAATTCTAAAGACCAAAATTTTTTTAAGACAGGCATCTACGCTTTAAAATCTCGTTGGGAGAAGTGTATTGCAGCGAATGGAGCATACTTTGATTGAATAAACAGCTTTTGAAGAAAGATATGCAGTTTTATACAATCACTTAAGAATCCGACATTTCATACGCACCAACCTAATAAAAGTCTATATGTAGATATTGATGCAACTCAGATAAACTTTGTTTCGTATATTCCTAATGATGAATTTATTCGTATTCAAAAAGCTAATATATTAGATGAACTCTCCTTGTTTTAATAAATAGGTTGAAAATTTGATGAATTGAAATAAACAGTGCTAACTGAACTAAATTGAAAGCATCTAATAGAAGCTATTTCAACTTATATGAAAAACTATAAATCAAAACCATTTAAGATAGGCAAGTGCTTCCAATTAGAAAAATGTTTTCAAAGAAATATTTTGTGTGCTGCTAATTCAATAAATTTATCAGTGAAAAAATTATGAATTCTGATTTTTAACCAGTTAAATGTCTGACGAGAATTCTCATCATAGAAAATGTACAATATTTCACGTTATAACGAGTTTATTCAATGGCAATTATATTTTTATAATAAATGTTTAATTATATATGATTGTTTAGTTATTACATTTATAATTATTTTTATTATATTTATATCATGCATGTTTATGACAATTTAGATACGCATTTTTCGAAGAGGTTGAAAAAGAGTTTACCTAGTTAAAACTGGTTTTTCCTGTATATTTAATAATTTGTAAAGTCCCTGTATATTTAATAAAAAATATATCTATACCCAAACATGAGCAGTAAAATATGATAAATTCTTTTCGAAATAAAATTGATCGAATAATACCTGTTTTAAATTCATAGGAAAGTTATACTGTTAATTAGAATTTAAAATGCGTGATTCTAATTAATAATGAATTTTTTTTGCTTAAAAATTCATCTTAAAAACGTTAAACAGATATAAAACTCAATTCAAAAAAAAAAGTAACTCGGCTTACACGGTAAAAAAAATGCTATGAAAAAAACTCATGTCAGCACAAAATGAAATATTATTTAAAATGCTTTAGAACAAATAAGAACTGAACGAAGAACTTTAAAGTCACTTTTCCATAATATTTTATTCGAAAAATCTCCTTTCGTACCAAATACAGAAACGCAACCATGAAGCGAATTCTTCTCGCACATTATGTAAAACTGTTGATGTAACAGATTTAAATTCCACGAGAATCAGATTTACCGAGATTATTCGCGAAATCTCTTTTGTAGAAGAAGAAATCCTCAAGAAAGTTCCCGCCTTTTTAAGAAATCCTCAGGAAAGTTATTTTAAAGCCTGAAATCCGGAGATTTCGGGAGTCACTCGCAAGAACCTCCTTATCCAATAATATTTCTTTGTACTCAAACCCCATTCTCTACAAATGCCTTCGAAAAAAGATTCCTTCAGTTATCAAGATAATAGTTCAGCTAAAATAATTTTGTAGAAGTTAAAGCATCATTGTTGAACAATGTTTCAATTTAAGAATTCCATACCTCGCACAAAGCTTTTATAGTCTGAATTCCAGAGATTTCGGAAGTCACTCGCAAGAACCTCCTTATCCAATAATATTACTTCTAAAGGAATCAGTCACCAAAGTACATACATGGCTGAAAAAAGAATGTCCCGAGTTTATTATACTCAAACCACATTCTCGACAAATGCCGTCGAAAAAAAAAAAGATTTCTTCAGTTATTAAGATAATAGTTCAGATAAAATAACTGTGCAGAAGTTATAAATATCATTGATGAACAATGTTTGAATTAAAGTACTTCATATTTCGCTCAAAACATTTATAGGCCAATTCTTTTCATGACTATTGAGTCATATGATATGCGGATTTTCCAGTGACACTAAGCGATTTTTATGTAACAACTGACACTAGGATATGAAGAGCTTTTCATATCCTAACGATAAATCTTTCTTCACTCTTTTTTTTTATTTAAATAATCCAACATCCCTCACCAGTTTTCCCCCATATTTTAAACATGCTTATGACAACGAATATAGCATTTCAAAGAATGTTTAGATCTACTTACTTTTGTCTGTAATAGATGGAAATCAAATCTAATGACACATTTTGTGTCATTTATCTATACTTATAATAAAGCTCAATGTGTGTGTGTGTGTGTGTGTGTGTGTGTGTGTGTGTGTGTGTGTGTGTGTGTGTGTGTGTTGGCGCTCTACAGGCCAGGCCGTTGGACCTACAGCTACCAAATTCGGTACATGTATACCTTGGAGGTCGGGAATGTGCCCCTCGGAGCCCGTTTTTTGAATTTTTAATTAGAATTTGAATTAATTAAAATTTAAGCGAAATTTCGACGTTTTTCCGCTATAACTTCCGAAATTATTATCGGACAAACATAATTTTAACATCAATTTAAAGATAAAAAAATTAGCTTTCTAATGGTATCAGTGTTTTAATGTATAACTCAAGCCTCTATTTTAACGAATTTTTAAAGAAATATTTTAACCATGTTTTTAGCACGTGATTGGATAAAATAAAATAAAACAATGCCGGAAGTTCAAATAAAAAAAAAAAACTATCATCGCAAATCAAAAACTTTCAGCACGTGACTGGATAAAATAACATAAATATAAAATGTGATATCTTCTAAAAAAATAAATGCAAGGCAAAGGATTCTAAGAAATCGTTTGCAATATCTATATCATTAATTCCATAAATTATCTTTATTTCCTGTAAACCTGATTGAATTTAGATAGGATATGCATTAAAATCCCGACTTAATGGCATATTTCTATAATCGTTTGCAATATCTGTAACATTAATTCAATAATTTTTTCCTTTTTTCGCTTTCTTTAGAAAACATATTTAACATTTTGACAATATCACCGAAAAAAACATTTTTAATTTTTTGGAAGTATAATCGATAAATTATTAGAGCATTAAACTCAAAAAGTTTTTCCGAATAAAGTTACCGACTCTTTAACTACTAATAATTGAATCTTTTAACTTAAGCTATTTCTTAAATTTTGGCTAAAAATATATGATTTAATTGGAAATTTTAGAACGCATTACTCATGGCGAACCAGCTGGTCGCCAAAGGCAGCTAGTATTTAATATGACTCTCTGAGAGCTTTCTTAAGGAGGTCTTGTTATGATCTGATTAAATGAAATTCAAATCTTCATAACTCGGTTAATTTCGATCTCATAAGAGTATATGTTAAATGCACGTTTAGATCAATATCCTTATGTCTGTAATTGAAGGAAATCAAATCGAATGACACATTATGAGTCATTTATACTTAATATCATTCTCTGAGAGTTTTCTTAAGGAGGCCTTAAGATCTGATCTGATTATGTTATGATTTCACCTGTTATGATCAGATTAAATGAAATTCAAAACTTCATCACTCCGTTAGTTTCGATCTTATGATAGTATTTGTTTCTTCTTTTAAAATGTGATCAATTCAAGGGTGTTGTTGTTTTTATTAATAATAACTATTAAGACCGAAGGAGGCTGTACAAAAACTAAAATATTAGCATTTTTAACCCGTATTGACTCAAAATGACTAATTATTTAAAGAATTGATCGAATTGATAATCTATAATGGTGTATACATTAGCTACTTGTCCACGATAATGCACTCCTAGCATATTAAATGCCATTTTTCAAATCTCTATCGCCAAACCATACGATAACAATATAACAAATCGATAACAATATCTTTTGTACTAAGATAAAATGCTACCTGGATGTTTATCTTCTGAGTGTGAAGAATGACGCTGGGCCAGCCTTATCTAGTAATTACAGACCTTTGTATTTCAACTCACAATTCTTAAATTTTGTTTTAAAAAATCCAAATCGCATAATATTATAATTTTTATTGCTTTTCAGTTGGAATTTAAGTAATGTAAAATTTCAATTTGAAAACGTCTGGAACTTTAAAGTTCTAAAATTAGAGATCAGTAACAGTTGTCCACAGCAATTAATTAAAATGCAAGCAATTATTTTTAAAATGTGGGTGTGCTGCTTTTAACTATTTCATTTTAACTATCTTTTAGGCGCAACATTTTCTACATAAAAAAAAATGAATGTTTGTCTGTATGTCTTTCATCGAATAACGATAAAACTTAAAATATTTATTACTTATTATACTACTCTAAAGCTCTTAAATAAGAAAGTAAAAAAAGAATAGAATAAAAATTATTTACACTACTCATTTAAATATCATTCAACTTCAATGAATGTATTCATTTACGATATTATTCCCAATCAAACAAGAGAGCTATTTCAAATTCCAAACGATATTGCCAAAGTTAAGGGTACCAGCTAGTAGTGTATATAAATCAAGTACTTCTAATAATCTTTTTTCAATTCCTACTAGTAGTTTTAATACTCTAAGTAAAGTTTTAGAAGTTTGAAATGAAAATCGAAATCAACAGGCAGTAGCTCATTCAGTAAAATGCAAGGATTTCAGTATTTGTCATGTGAAGAATGTGAGTTCACTTCTTGCAAAAATCAATAATTTGATATTTAGTAATTTTTTTTGATAATTATTTAATAAAAAGTAACTAAAATAAAAATGTTCCTTGTTGACCTTAGTAGGAATTGAATTTTTAAAAAATTATATTACTTGTTATATTTTAGATAAATGATCATTTATCATCTGAAAATAAGCTTATGAATGTAAACCAAAGTGAAAAATGAAAGTAAACCAAAGTTTAAAACCTATTTGGTGAAAGGAATTACTAAAAATGTTTTATTTCAATTAATATGAAATGAACCAATAAATTTTAAAAATTTATTGCTTCTCATTTGAATGATAAAATTTATCTCTTATTTATTTTGTATTTCAAGTTCATTATTCCCTTATTTTGTATTTCAAGTTCCTTATTCCCTTATTTTGTA
>JAPMOQ010044897.1:252483-266574 GCA_026543055.1 Argiope trifasciata
CCGATATTTTGTATTTCAAGTTCATTATTCCGATATTTTGTATTTCATGTTCATTATTCCCCTATTTTGTATTTCAAGTTCATTATTCCCCTATTTTGTACTTCGTTCATTATTCTATTCTTCTTTAATAAGTGAGTGCAGAAACAATATTTTCAGATGTATGAGAACTCTTACTTATTTTGCATTGGAAAAAAAAAATAAATTATTTAATATAACTTAAACCTTTTTATCTCAACAACGTAGCTACGAACTCTTCCTTATTTTGGATAGAAAAGAAAAAACTAATTATAGTGATTATTCAACCTTTCATTTTTGAACAACGTAGCTGAGAACTCTTTCTTATTTTGCATAGGAAAGAAAAGACTAATAAATAATTTAATATAACTTTAGTGATTATTCAACCTTTTATTTCTCAACAACGTAGCTATATGCACTTTTTTATTCAAATAATTTAGTAATGTTCCCAGTATATATGCGTTTCAAAAATACATTATCACCTAAAACAGACAAAAGCATAAAAATACATAATATATATTTCTATCACAATGTGAATGACTATTACATTGTCGCTAAAAGCGTGTCATGGCGACAATGACAACAAAATTTTAGTGCTGTTTAAATCTTCTAAAATGTATATATTTCCTATGAAAACAACAGCGCGAGATATTTCAATAAATATTTGGTTATTTAAAATATAAAGTGTGCTGGTGGGATTAGTAATCTTTTGATGGAATATTTATTACAGTGATAATCAATTAGTATCTTTTAACTGCAAAAAAAATTATTTTTTTAAATAATTATCTTATAATTGTACTTGCATAATTATTATAATTTGATCATTGTACTTGCATAATTATGTTAGAATTGTACTTGCATAATTACAATTATGTTTTAATTATACTTGCATAGTTACAATTATCTTAAAGTTGTACTTGCACAATTACAATTATCTTATAATTATACTTGCATAATTATAATTATCTTATACTTGAATAATTATATTTATGTTATAATTATTTTTGTATAATTATAATAATTATTTTATAATTATACTTGCATAATTATAATTATCTTATACTTGAATAATTATATTTATGTTATAATTATTTTATAATTATACAAGTCCATCATAATTCATAAAAAAATTAAATTATATATTTATCATAAATATAGGATGTTTCTTAGGTTAATACATTTTTCTACCAGCAAATTTCAGACACCAGACATTTATTGAAATAAATATTTTAGAAGCAGTGTATCGGGCAGAATTTCATGGACGAAATTAATTTAGTTTCATTTTGAAACTATAACATGATTCTTTAAGGAACAATATGTTAATAAATCCATAATCTCAAGGACACCAAAATTAAAACACCAGTTTTTAAATTCGACACTGCATCAAACAGAAGATACGCAAGAAATCAAAGTTCAAAATTTTATGAAATGAATAAGGTAAAATTTTTCTTGAGTGTCATGAATTTTTTTAAGTATTAATATTTAATAACGATTATAACAAATAGTATTAGTAATTAATTAACTAACATTTGGCGGTTTTTGATAGGAGATAAAAAATACCACCACGTAAAGTTAATATTGTCTTCTATTACTTTAATATATTTTCTGTATTTTATAAAGCATTAGAACAAACATTTTTAAAAATTCGTACCTACCATCCAAAAACAGAAAATGCAAAATCAAATATAAATCAAGAAGATCAAATTAAAAATTTGATCTAATAAAACCACTCCCTTAAAACGGAATGAGTATAAATAGAACAACACCAACTTTTAATTTATTAACTAACTTGATTTATTTAGTGTATTTAAAGTATATACTATTTCCTTATGTGTCAGTTCTTCATTGGTCACAAGAATAAAATTTATAATTAAAAAGGGAACATACTATTGTTTACTGTAATTAATTGCAATGTAGCTTTTTCTGTATAAACGTTTGGCAAAAATACAGATGATACATAAAAAGCAACTTGAACGCAACTCAAGTGCTCTTCATTTTAAATTTAAAAAAAGATCTAAAATTCAGTAATTTTTTGTAAGAATAACCATAAAGTTCATTAAAAAAATTTATATTAAATTATTTCGTGATACTTAGTACACACCATCTACAATGTTAAAATTTTTAATAAAAAAAGGTCATAAAAGTTTTGTCAAAAGGAATGGATTTTGGTGTCTTCATTGTCTCTTAAACATATAAAAGTATAAATGTCTTCATGTTTCTTATTTTTCAATGTTTACATTGGAATTAAGGGAAAAAGCAAATAATAGAGGTACAAGGAATATCATCAAATTTAATTCCATATTTAAACTAAAATTCTTACTTTAGTAAATAATGTCAAAGGGTATTAAGTGTATTTAACTGTATAAAATTTACATGACATTAGTTCTGTGAAAGTTTTTCTGTACAATTAAGATTTATGAATATTGCAATTTATTCACAACGATGAAAATGTAACAATTGACTTACCTCAATAAAAGCTCAAGTACGCTCAAAAATGAGTCATTACTATATTTAAAAACTAATTTAATTGATTCTTCTGGTCTTAGCTTTAAAATTAAAAACTTACCAGTATTTGTGTCTCTAAAAATCCAGTCGTAGGAGACAGCAATTTTTTTTTTATTATCTGATTTTTTTTAAGTATACTGTTTGCATAATAACACTTTCAACGATACCCACGAGATATCTCGTCTTTCAGATACTTCCAATTACAGATTTCTAAAGGGATAAAATTTGCCTCTTATGCCAGATTAAATAGGTTGAAACTTACTCATACATATCTGAAAAATAACATTTTTTCTTCTTTTTTTTGTATAAAAAATATCAACAACCGGTATCTCGTCTGTAACTCTGATATCTCGTCAGTAACGTTGAAACTGTAAAAGGAGTTTCAACACTGGAAAATAATAGATACGTTATAAATAGTTTCAAAGTAATGCGATATTTTTTTATAAATTTTTATATATAAAATATTATGTATATTAAATATATATTTTTTCATTCAAAATTATTCTTAAATTAACATAGAATAAACTATGGAAAAAAATGTCAATAATTTAATGCTTTACTTTACTGTTCCATACACAATAAAATATCAAGTACGACTATCAAATAATAAATTTCTTAAAACTAAAATTTTAGAAGGAAAAAAAAATAGAAACTAAAACCAAAATATTTTAACAAACAACTGACTTCTGCATACATGCGTTTTCCAAGCAGAACATGATATCTGACTTGCCTATCAAGGAGTTAAATGACTAGAAATTGACTTACTACATCGGCAAGTTTAAGGATTGGCTAAAATATAAATTTTGAGCTGCTTAATTTCAACTTTTCCAGTATTCAAACTCGACCAGCTGTTGCTGTTTTGAATCAAAAGAATTGAGAAGAAACACAATTAAAACAAATATCATAAAGTGTTTCAGAATTTTAATAAATAAATAACTACTTACAAGTCATTAGATTCATCATGGACAGGTGAAATTTAATCTACTTAAAAAAATACAGACCATCAACGTTTTACATAATGTTTTGTGTATTCTTCGTACATTGTGTATGCTAAATAGAATTATTTTGCTGTACACAGTGAGTACTAAGCTACATACACACTAAGCTACGTAATAGTGTGCAATAGAATTGAAATGGGTATGATTGAAAGGCAAATTCTTTATAATAAAATAAGTCTAAAATGGGTAATGGTAAATTGCAACGTAAACCGGTGGAATTGTAACATGATTGACTAAAACTTTTCAAAGTATCTGAATTCATACATTTTGGATATCTTCACCAAAATTGAAAAGCGTGCACTATATGAGTCATTTTGAAAATAAACTTAAGGTAAACATTTGCTTTCTTTGTAAATAATAGTCTAAGCTCTTAAAATTTAGTTGTATAAAAAGGTCAATTAAAGTGGGGGATTGAAAATTCAATTAATTGCATAAATTAATTAGAAATTAAACTTCATATCTTCACGAAAATTTTACAAAAATTTTCTCCAACATTCCTTTGAACTATAATAGTTGAAAAGAAAAATTGAAAGGGAAAAAAAACCTTTAAATAAAAAATATAGAAATTCATAACAAATGGACATCACAACTTAACAATGGAATCAATATTACTTACAATAATCGTAAGTAAATTATAAGAATACAATTTGCGCAAACGAAAAATTTAGAATATTTTAAATTCTATTTAACATCTCGTATAACATTTTTCACACTTGAGAAATTATTACATCAGAGACGTAATAAAATCGAGTGGATTTACCACTTTGTCCGATTTTTTTCTCTTGTGTTTATCTAAAAACAGAGATTTAAAAAATATCCATTAAAAATAAAATTTGAAATATTCAAAATTATTTTTGAGTTAAAATATTTCCCTTTGAAACAAATCAAATTATAAAACAATTAGGATAATACTGCTCTCATTTGTTCAACATACATAAAATACGAATTTATTTGCAATATTAAAACTTAGCAAACTTGCAAAGCCTAAAAAAATTAGATAAAAATTGTTAAGTTTACCATAAGTATACCTTCCGCAATAATAGTGAAACTATTCTTTTGTATTAAGATAATTAACTAAACACAACGTTTAACACGCACAAAAAAGATCGCCATGTGCTGTTACAGAATTAGGTCACCAACAAGTCCTACAAATAAAATTAAAAAAATACCTTTACTTTATTTCTAAAAGCTTGAAAAAACATTAAAAAATTTATCATTGCTAATTATAATAGCATTAATCCATTTAAAACAATGTTACTATAAAAATATTTTAAAATTTCAAATGTTCAGTATTACAAAAAATTATGATTTGTTCCATCCGTCTGCAAAATAGTAGAATAGGCTCCTAATTTTTTTTTTCATTTGGAAGAGTATCTAAGTCATAAAAAAAAATCATTTCAATCATACCCATGACAATTTTGCATTCATATAGTCAAAGAAAATTCGATATTTCAAAACCAAATTAAAATTGCAGTTATCAGTGTCACGAGAAGAAAGTGATCGAAAACAATCGATTCTAAATCTATTCACAACGACTTTGTAACACCTGTCATATACATCGATGGGATAGACAAATTTTTTTAGAAAATAGTGACGGTAATGTATGGCGTGATTAAACATTAGATATAGGACAATATGCAATAACTTTTAATATGGTATATTCCTTTTAACTTTCTGTGCATTATTTCAACGACCCTTTTCTATGAAATTATTACTTCTCAATAATTTTTGAAGTGCATATTGTTTGACAATCAAGAAAAATATCATTTTAAAAGATATGAGAATCTTATATCAAAATGAGACCACTGCCCTAGAAGAAACTAAAATCACACTTATTTCGAAGAAACATCTATGAATATCACATATCCTTTGAAAGAAAAGCAAAATGTATCCTACGAAGTAAAAGCATTTCTACTACATGCATTCATTATACATATCTACACGAATTGCCGTTTGAAACATATCCACTGGAACAGCACCAAACACATGACAAAATAAACACAAAATATAACAACTGTCACTCTGCACAGTACAGAGGTTTTGCACTAGATTCAAGTTGCACTACTAGACTTGCACATTTTTAGTGTGCATGTGAATGCCGTTTATAAGTAACAATTTAGATCACAATGAGGGAACATATGTACAGTAGTGTTTATATATGAACAGAGACCGAATGATCATTAGCATGACATCGATCAGATCTCCGGTTTCTGATGTCAGGAAGGGCATAGCGAAGTTTTTCCCAAAACCTCCGATCGCCCCATCTGAGGAAAGTACAAGTTTTTAGCAGCAGTCTCAGATCTGGATCCAAATCATGCTGAGACAGTGGGCCAATCAGAATCACAATAAGTTCGTTCTTGTTCGTCCTAAGGACATCATGGTGGGAAGTTTTCAAATCATAACGGCACCACTCGCTGCGGATGAAATTTTCGGACAGGACAACAACTGTCCTGCGAGAGCTCTCCAAAGCCTCAGCGATGGCTTCATTTAGGTAATTGTTGATTGGAAGATCCCTGTAATGAAGGCACAGTCGATAGTGAGGATTTCCATACTCTAATTCAGGGGCTAATACTTGCGCTACGAAAGATTCGTCTTTCTTGCTATAGGACAAGAAAGCATCAAAGAGTTTATTATCCTCATTTGGAACTTTGGGATCTGTACTGAAAATACGAACTCCATATTTCGAAAAAAACCACACTCTCATTCTTTTTCGGTACACAAAAGCAAGTATGCAAACTATGATTAACAATACTAAAACAGAAGCTACTATGATGAACACAGGCATGAATTCACTCACATAGAAAGACTGGATGTAGCTAGGAGATGTGACCGAGACATTGGTGCACATCGTCATGTTAAACTCGACTAATGGCAAGGTAGATGTTTCATTATATACACAGTTTACATTGTACACATCGTGTACTAAATCAGCTCGTGATTGCAACCAGATTGTAAAATCTCCCACAAATTGACATTCGCATGCCCATGGATTATGGGAAAGCTGTATATCGACTAGTTTTGCGTTTTGGTTTAGATTCCAAACTTGGAATTCCACTATGTAGTTATGATCTAAATGCAACACTTCAAGAGATTTTAAATGCACAAAAGTAGAATTTCCAATGGCATTAATTCGATTATACGACAAATACAAATGACGAAGATTCACAAGGCGTTCAAACTCATATCCATGTAAGGCAACAATAAGATTATGTTGTAAATATAATGTCTGCAACGATTTAAGACCATTGAATGTCCGATTGTTTATCATGTGCACATTGCTATTATTCATGAACAAAACACGCATATTCTTTCTTCCAATAAATGTGTGACTTGAGAGCGAAGGTATATCGTTTCCATCCAAATACAGTTCTGTCACGTCCATTGGTATTCGACGAGGGACAGAAATGTGATTTTGAGAACTGCAGTCCACAATGTTAGTGTTCCAGCTTTGGTCATAAAAGCATGTACAGTTTTCCGGGCAAACCATCTCACAGTCACAAGCATCGAATTCGCAGCAATGACAAAGTGCGAAACAGTGGTTCTTATAACGGCAAAGGAACTGAGAGGAATGTGCGTGCACAATTTTTACAGCTGTTCGCATACGATTAAAAGTTAACTGGCAGGAAATGTCCTCAATGTCAACTATTCGAGGATACTGTCGAGACTCATCCAAGGAACCAATTCTTTGGATCCATTCCATATTGCAGTCGCATAAATAAGGATTTTCTGATATTGAGAATTCTGGCAAAGGTTTTCGATTTCGTACTTCGGTAAGCCTAAACGCATTCACTTCCAGATTTTCCAATTGATTCCTGGTTAAATCTACTCTGGTAAGATTTGGTTTTCCCATAAATGTAAAAGGATGGATAATCTTAATGCGATTATCATTTAGGAAAACTATCTCTATGCCATTAGGTAACGAAGAGGAATCTATCTCAACGATGTGATTTTTAGATACATCTAAGGTACGGAGTTTAAGTACACCTTCCAATTCGAAATAGTTGCCCAGCAACTCTATTTGATTGTCATGCATATCAAGCCATTGTAAACCAATAGGTACCAATGCGTAGTCAAACCATTCGATTCGATTTGCTGATATGTTAAGCATCATTAGATCATGCAGATTGCTAAACAATCCATTGACTTCAGGAAGGAAATTCGAATCTAACCTCAATGCATGTAGGTATGTCACATCATCAAATGTGCTAGTTTCAACATATTCAATTTCATTATTGGCCAAACTTAAAATCCGTAAAGATGGTAAATCTTCAAATACCCCTTTAGTAAGATTTCCGATCTTATTTCCGCTAAGAACTAAGCTGTATAAATTTTCTAATCCAAGGTAACTAGCATTGTGAATATCCGATATTCTGTTATTTGATAAATCGAGACTTCGAAGCAGTTGAAGGGATTGGACGGCAGTTGGTACTGCAGTCAGCTTATTGTTTGACAAACTTAGTTCCATCACAGCGCTGTTATTACGAAAGGCATCTGGGTGTACATCACTGATGTCATTATGACTTAATGACAGCATGTTTAAGACAAATAATCCACTGAACATCGTAGGTGTCACTCGAGTTAATCTATTATTGTTCAGGACCAAAGTATGCAGTTTATAAAGAGATGAAAACGCATGATCGGAAATTACTTCGATCTCATTATGGTCTAAATGCAGGACTTCGAGACTATATTGACTGCGGAATATAGTGGAATCAATTTGCGTGAGTCGGTTGTGACTAACATCCATTGTCGTCATTCGAATCAAATCAGCAAATGTATCTGATCCCAGCCAATGACTCGTTATCTCATTTTGGCTCAGATCAAGTATCAGAAGCTGCTGCAATCCAGTAAACAATCCAGGAGGTAAAACACTAATGGAGTTGTTCTGAAGATAAAGTTCAACTAATTCCTCACAGTTCCTCAAAACAAGAGGGGGTAGAGCAACAATCTGATTACTGGATAAGTCAAGCAATCTAAGTTTATCCAAGCCATGAAGAGCCGACTCTTCAGCTCTCGATACAGAATTGTGATCTAAGCGAAGTTCTTTTAGTTGATTGACAGCAGCAAATCCTTTACTTGTTAGCACCTTAATTCTATTATGCGATAGGTGAACACGTTGCACATCCACAAGGCATAATACATTGTCACGACTGCCAGCTGATAGACCCACGCTAGATATGTCTGATAGGTTGTTTAAAGTCAAATTCAAAGTTTCCAGTCGACGCAGTGGGCAAAGGAGTGTTTGGGGCAAATGGTTTATATTATTTTCCCCAATGTCTAAATGTTCCAGAAGTTGTAACTGAGAGAATGTTTCTGCCGATAATTGCAGTGAAGTTTTTCCATGTCGATAATTTCTGGATCGAATGGTCAGATTCTTTAACTGTGACACGCCATTAAACGCCAGTGGAGGTATGGATGTCAATGTGCAGTCTTCTATCTCAAGCTCACGTAAGTTTTTCAGCAGCCCAAAAGTATTGTTCACCAAGTCATCAAGATCATCATTAAAGCGGGAGTTTGGTTGGCTATTGACCTGGAGAGGACGATTATCACAAATCACTTTCAACTTCACCACACGGTCCGGCTGGATTGACGAGAAATTGTCGAAAACGTCATTTAAATTCTGCACCATACATTTCACAGACAATTCATCCTGTCCGCCTGTGTTATCACTCATGCAATCACTGTTCCCGTCATTCGCCAAACTCTTTGTAAAGTTCAGGATCAATAAAACCAAAAAGATTCTCCAGGAATTTGAGTAACTAGCCATGATTTTTTGTCAGAGAATTTGAATGACTCAGAAATATTTAGAAGGCACTGTCAAACCACGATTAAAAGTCCATGTCATATCCAAGATAGCGATCAAATCCGCTGAAAGGTAATAACTGGGTAAACAGTCTTCCCTCGCACATGGTAAGCGCCGGTTAGAAGGACACCAGTTTATTATGACGGCAATCACCTCTCACTGACTGGTTTTTAGCGAGACTCCGATGTACAACAGCACGTGGAATCTTACTCCGCCCACAAGGGATCCTCAACCAATGGGTGAAGAGGGGAGAAAAGCCATTCAGCTGGTAAACGATGCGGGTTCAGCTTTTTAGTTGGAATCTTCCGTGCAGACTGCTCTTTGGGAAATGCTCTCTGGTTAGAGCGTCCGTAGGTTCCCTTTCAGCAACTTCGGCACCGGATCGAATCCTGTTGAAGAAAGAAAAGAGATTTTCAATACAAATCAGTAGCAGAGTGCCATTTTTAACACTCCCATCTTCACGCTTAATTTTAACCACCTGGCGGTCCCTGTTCATTCCGCTTCTATTTACCGCGCAAAGGGCGAAATTTAGAAGCAGAATTGAGTAATCGTTTTACCCGAGGATATGTAAACAAAAACAAACCGCTTAGTCAACAAACACGCGCGCATTAGACGCTTGATTTGGAAGCCGTATTCTAAAGAATGACAAACTCTAAATTCTCGGATATTTTATTTTGATAATGTCTGCATAAAACTAGGAATATTTTTAACCATTGAACTCCAATTTTTTACTATCTAATAAGATGACACTTTCTATTTTGGAATTATTTTCTTATTTCGATTCAAATGAAAATCCATTGAATTCTTGACTCATATGTGTATTCCAATTAATTTTTTTATTGAATTAGAATCGTTATGAATGTTTTTTTTATTACAACTATCAAAATTCGATAAATTCTTGCATGTATAGCATACGGGAAAAATATTTAAGCGGTTAGGAATTTATAAAATATTCAACGAGTGACTAATTCGCGAACATTTACTTTAAAAGATATTTTTTTAATTGATGCAAATATTTTTCTGAGCATATTTTCATCCCAGCTGCGATTTTATAATTTTTTTAACTGACATAATTTTGAACTTTTATTCGATTAAACAAAACATTTTCTTCATATAGATTACTAGCTGATACTCGGTGAGTTGCTGCCTCAGAAGAAATAATTTTGGAAATATCGTTTGAAATTTGAAATAACTGTCTTGTTTAATTATTAATAATATCGTAAATGAATACATTCATCGGAGTTGAATAATATTTCAAATAAAAGTGTAATTCATTTTTATTCTATATTTTTATTATTATTATTATTCAAGAGCTTTAAAGTAAGCAATATCTTTTTTGTTTGTTTTTCCGTCTTCAGAAGAAACAAATTAATTTCTTGACTGTCCGACTCGTAGCATCCAGCATACAACTGGTTATGTGAAAAAAGTGTTGCGTCTCCTTGCGAGTTAATTTGACAATAATCCTTGATTAATAGATGCAGTAAATAGATACAATAATATTTTTTATATATTACATAATTTTACTATGCCCATAACCATCCTGCAAGTGCAAGTAATAACTATTCAAATTTTTATCACAATCCAATATATATATTGACGTTTTAAAAAAGTAACAATTTTCTCAATTTAGTTTGAGTTTATTCTTAACATTCGCAAATTCAAATTCAAATTATTTTCAACATGATTATCAACTTGTAAATGCTTGCAAATTTTTGAAAGGAGCATAAAAGTTAGCATGTTTTTCAATCATCATTGCTCGAGATCATTGTTTTCGAGGATAACACGGCACGTTGCATATTTTACACCCTTAAATGTAGATAATAAAATTTTATTTTGATTCCCATTTTGTGTCATATTCAAAGTAGGCAACAAACACAAATTCTCCACTGAAAAAGGTTTTCAGAATTTTTTTTTTTTCAGACTTATAATAATACATATAATTTTACTTTCCCCACATACAAAGAAAAAAAAATTAATCCCAAAAACATTTAACCTTGGGATATCCGGATTTTAGACCTCCCGGAGTCTAAAAAATACATTTTTGGAATTGTTATATTTGTGTCATATTCAAAATAGACAAACACAAATCCTCCACTGAAAAAGGTTTTCAGAATTATTTTTTTCAGACTAATAATAATACATATAATTTTACTTTCCCCACATACAAAGAAAAAAAATTAATCCCAAAAACATTTAACCATGGGATATCCGGATTTTAGACCTAAGCCTCCTGGAGTCTGGAAAATACATTTTTGGAATTATTGTATTCTCATGCGCCCTATACGTCTCACCTATTCACGATTTTAACTCCCCATGCAGAATCATACAGATTTACAACTATATAGTTTCATGTCATTTACTTACATGATATTTAAAAATGTATTTCAAATCTGTGAATCACTGGAGGAAGTTGTCTCTTTTTTTTTTTTTTTAATGTCATCTCTTTTCGAATAAGTACTTAGATGAACTTTCCAACGACAATAAAATTCAATCTTCTTTTTTTCAATTTCTCCTTGACATTTATTAAAAAACTTTCGAATTTTTTCGCTTACATACAAAATATAATCATCTTTTAAACATATATCTAAGATAAACTTTGGAGGAAAAAAACACTTTCAGATGTATTTAATAAAAGTAGAAAAGTGAACGTAAATACGTTTTGCCTCCACATTAACATTATTCTTTTTTAACGCAATTTTCACCCACTTTTTTTTTTTTTCACCTTGCATAACAACCAGTCTAAGAATTATTACTAAAACCCCAAACTTGATCCTGAAATTTGTTCCATGAGCCGTCATTTAATGGGAAAGCGAGTTTTTTAGCCTTCATTTCGCTAAACATCAGTCAGTCAACTATTCCACATATCACAAACAATTTCATTGGTGTCGAATGCACTTTGGAAAATTTCTCTTTTTACAAGTGGAAGCAATAACATCTTTAAATCTGTTATTATAAAAGGTATAGCACTCAACTTTGACAAAATTGAAGGTGTGTTTGATTATATGCAAAATTTACTGAAAGAACCGAATCAAATTTGACGCTTCAGCAGTTTCGATAATTCACCTTCAACATGTTTTTTTGCATAAATCCTCTTTATTTCGATAAGCAAAGCAGTAGGAAACAACATCTATAATACCGTTATCATTTCAGTCCTTTTTTATTTTATTTTTTTAACCTCCAGAAAAGGAAAATTATAGTTTTAAGATCTATGCGAAGTGCAAGCCAGCCATGATGGTTCAAGAATTTTCGTTTCATTCAGTGAAAAAAAATATCTGGCGAAGGGTAATTTTTTAAAAATAAAAAGTAAAATCTCACTTCTAATTTCAATAAAAAAGAATTTAGACTTTAGAAATATGCTAAAGATATAAAAAATATGCTAAAGAAAAAAAGCTAAATATATATTAAAGATTTCCACTGAAATCATCGAAAAATATTCTTTCGGTTTTCATGATTGTAGATTTAAAACTTGCTTTACTGCTTTTTTTTTCAAACACAGGATCAGAGTTCAAATGGTAGATATCTTTGCTATTTATTAATTAATGAAATGTTTTATATTTTTTTTCGATTATTAAGTTTTATTTTTAAAAATAAAGAATAAAAAGTAAAATATCACTTGTAATGTCAAAAAAAATTAAGATTTAGAAATATTCTACGAAAGTGAATATTAAAGATTTCCCCTGAAATCATCGAAAAATACTCTTTCGGTTTTTTTTTTTTTTTTATTGTGGATTTAAAACTTGCATTACAGCTATTTTTTTCAAACACAGGATCAGAATTCAAATGATAGATATTTTTGCTATTTTTTTAATTTATGAAATGTTATATAAATATTTTTTTCCGACTATGAAGTTTTATTTTTATACAAAAACAATTCAAATGTAAAAACTGTCAGGTACACAACACTTATATTTAAGAAAGAAAGTTTTTGTTTATTTATCTGTGATTATCAGACGGATCCAGAGTACTTTAACTTTGAAAGCTGCCACAAATAGTTAATCATAATGTTAAATCAATGTACAGAGTTTTAAAATTTAATATAGAAAAATTTATTTTCTATATTAAATTGGAGATTGGATTAGAATTGTATATTTGGAGATTTTTCATGCGCAATTGCCTGCATCTATTTCTGTGTATCGGTGTACCATTGAATAGAATAAACAGTTATCTTAAATTTTGAGAAGTAATTTTTTTTTAATTATCGTAACATACGATCTACTTTCCTTACTTTTTTCCCACTACTTTATATAATAAAATAAACATTTCTCTATAATTCTTTTTAAAAAGAGCCAGACATATCATTTTTCTACTCATTTTTCATTGTTTTCTTTGATGAACTGAATGATTTTCATTACAAATCTTTGAAAACGCAGTACAGTATTTTTTTCTTGAATGGTAAGATCACGAAATGCTCCTACCCCTGTAAGCAAATGCTCTTGCTTATCAGTAGCTCCTCAGCACGAGGAGCTACTGATAAGCAAGACTGATAGATACATTTATTCTTAAGCTACTGAGCTACTGATAAGCAAGACTGATAGATACATTTATTCTTAAGCTACTGAGCTACTGATAAATACATTTACTCTTCAGAAAGAAATAAAAATTGTTGCGCATTTCATTAAGGGCAGTTGAGTGTAATGTCACGCATGCCTTTGTTTACATAGCGCATCACAGAAACTAACAGTAAGATAAATATATTTACTCCTGAGAAAGAAGAATTGTTGCGTATTTCATTAAGGGTAATTGAGTGTAATGTCGTGCATGCCTTTATTT
>JAPMOQ010044897.1:283238-307353 GCA_026543055.1 Argiope trifasciata
AATATATCGTTCTCAATCCTTCTACGTCGCTTTTTGTTTGATATTTCAATGAAAACAGGAGAATTATGTGTCGAACCTCAATTTAACGATATATTGTTACAAACATTAGAATAACTGCTCTCTTATTTCTCATTTTTTTTTCTTTCTTTCTTTTTTAGTTGCCAAATAACGTAAAGCATAAATTATCGATGAAATGACCTATTTTTAAATAATGAACGTTATTCTACTACAGAAAAAAAATTGGTTTAAATTGTTAGTTATACAAAAGTTTAGTTATAAAATGACAAGAATCGATTTCATCATTTTAAGTAAAGAGAGTTCAGGAATTAAGACAATCTAGATTTCAAAATTTTTTAGGAATCGTTTTTAGAAATCATGAACTTAGATAATGCAATTACTCAAAATCAAAAATAACTAGAAGAATTAATATGAAAAGTTGGGATATATATATTTTTTTAAATATTTTCGATTTGTTCATACGTTCGTAATAGATGGTATCAAGACTTTTTCTGAGTTAATATAATGGATATTTTAAAAATAGAGATTCATCCAATAGTATAATGAAAGCTTAAATTTAGCTTTTTTTTTCCTTAAATGCGACATAAAAATAACGCCTTCAAATTAAGCGCTTAATTTGTTATTATAGACAAACTGGGGGATAATCCGCGAGACGGTTTAAACAATAACCGAGAAATGCTTTTTTCCCCCCTCCAATAAAGGTCAAACAATAAATAAAAAAATCGAAAAGGTGAAAGGAACAAACATGCTACATACATATATATTTAATAAGAAAATTGGAGGGAAAAGCTTTAGTTTTCTAAATATTAAAATGCATTTATATGTAATTCAGATAAAAATTTGTGCTATTGTTCAATAGCTACTTTATAAAAAAATCTAAAATCATCAGAAACATTTTCGCAATACATCTTATAAAATAGCTATTAGTAAAAACTTATCAGAGCTAAAAAACTCCACACATAAGAATTCGAATATTTTTAAAATTATATATTTTTTTAATAACATAAGAATTAAGATATTAGTTAAGTTGATTCGTGAAGTCCTGAAATAAAAATAATTTTAATAAAAATTACACAAAATCTTTCCGGTTTTATGGGAATCTTGAACTTATAAAAAGGCTCAAGTGTGAGCAAAAAAATGGCTATTTTCATACTTAAAAAGAATTTATGTAATTCAGATTTTAAAAAATGTTTAAAAGCGATTGTTTTATAGCTAATTTTAAAAAAAATCGAAATCATCAGAAACATTTTCGCCATACATCTTATAAAAAAGCTATTAGTAAAACTTATCAGAGCTAACACGCTCCACACACACACACACAAAAGAATTTGAATTTTTTAAATATTCTATATAATTTTAATAACATGAGAATGAAGAGATTAGTAATTTTAAGTTGATTCGTCAAGTCCTGAAATAAGAATAATTTTAATCAAAATTAAACAACATCTTTCCGGTTTTCTGTGAATCTTGTACTTATAAAAATGCCCTAGTAATGGCAATAAAAATATGGTCATTTTCATACTTTAAAAGAAACCATTTAGTGGGGAAAAAAGCGAAAAAGATTTAGTCAACAATTTTTCTTCAAAATTCAGGATTTCTAGATGCGAATTCTATAAGAGTATTCTTAAACAATAACAGTGGAAGTGAAGTCACAGCAATAAAGAGTTGGAATAAAATTAAGTGATAAAGTTATTAAGATCCTTTTACACCTCGTTATAAACTCGTGCACAGAAATGGATAAACCAGCTGGAACGAACAACGGCTAATACAGTGTAGTACATACCAATAAACTAATTGATATTCCATTTTTTTAAACAAATCTTAAGTATTTCCATATGAAGTTTGTTATAAAATTTGTTCAAACGTTAACTTACAAAGAGGTCTAACTGCCATCAATTTTTTTAATGACTTTTACATTTCAAAATAAGTTTTAGATAATTGGGCTTAGTATCTTATTATCGTATTAGAATCATACAGTAATAAAAAATTTCTAACTTTAATGTTGAAATTCTCAGACAAATTATTCAGTACAAGAAATAGAAATTTATGATTAGTCAGCTATATCACTTTGTAGAAACGATCAAGTTCTAAAAATTAGTTTCATTAATTTTCTTAAAGTTCTCTTGAACAAATTATTTAGTATAATAAACAGAAACTTATGATAAGTCAGTAAAATCACCTAGTCGGAACGATCAAGTTTCAAAAACTTGATTCTTTTCATTTACTTCTTTAAAGTTCTCTTGAACAAATTATTAGTCCTTTCTAATCATAAATTCGACTTCAAAAGAAATATTCTGACTTATGATTTTACTAATATTCCATAGTTTCTTTGATCTAAATTACGGTTATATCGTTGTAACTCACTTAATTTATAACAAATTAAGCGAGTTACCACGAGTTTAATGATTACAGTATCCAACTTTTGCTAATCCGCAAGAAATCTATTTCCACAAATTCAATTTCAAAATAAATATTTTGACATGATTTTACTAATTTACCATAGTTTCTTCTATCTTTATTACGGCTATATGATTATAACTCCCTTAATTCATAACAAACTAGGAGAGTTACAGCAAGTTAGATTACTAATAATTACAGTATCAAACGTTTACAAATCCGCAAGAAATCTAATCATTTTCACAAATTATTTCCACAAATTCAACTTTACAATAGGTATTCTGACATGATTCTACTAATTGTCCATAAATTCTTCCATCTTAATTACGGTTACCACTTAATTCATAACAAATTAGGCGAGTTACAACGAGTTAGATTACTAATGATTACGGAATCAAACTTTTGCTAATCCGCAAGAAATCTAATTATTTCCACAAACGCTAAAAGCTGGAATTCCGTTCTGAAAATATCAAGTTGCCCGGAAATAAATATCATCTGCTCATATTTCCAAGGAAAACTTTTCTTTGGTAAGGGTTAATGAAGTCGAAGACATCTGAAGTTGACAGTAGACGGATGAGTTGTAAAAGTTAAAGATCAGGAGGAAAAGTAGATTTCCTTTTAAACCCGAAGTTAGATAAAGTTTAAATGAAAAGGGTTTTCTTTAAATTAGATGCACCGTTTCCAACATAATTAGGAATTTTAACTCCAACCGTGATACGTATCTCCCTGGAGGAATAGAGATGCAATTAATTACATACTGAAAGAAAACTTCCAGAATTTAATTTTTAATCAAATTGATACGCACTAAGTAGCTGGGGGGCACAGGCAGGAAATTAATCATTAAGTTTCGAAATTGTACTGTTTGATGAAAAAAAATTGAAATAGATATTAATTAATGAGAAACTCAAACAATATTGTATTTGAAAAAGAAATCAAAGCCGGATTATATTCCAGAAGTCTCATTTGTATTATTGTATTTCGAAATAAAATCATGCGCTTAATGCTATGAAATTCATTTGGTTAGTAATAGTTTATTTATCTTTTCCTTAACCCCACAGAAAATAACCAAAACTAGTCAATTTAATTACAGCAGCTATGTAGTTCAATTAATTAAAGTTTAAATGTTTTCTTATTTTGGGTAAAAATTTATCATCTCGAATTATATCTTTAAAAAAAATATTATTTGGTTACCAAGATATAATTGCAGACATCGTAGTTTTTATAATTAAGAAATTAATCTATATAGATAAAAATGAATGTTTGTCTGTATGTCTTTTATGCATTGCCGTAACGCTAATCTGATTCCGATGAAACTTTGAATACTTATTACATTGCCTTATTTGTTTCTGCTGAAGATGGAAAAACAAACAAACAAACAAACAAAAAATATTGCCAACCCTAAAGTCTTGAATACTAAAGTTAAAAAAAAAAAGGAATTAATATTATTTACGCTTCTCCTTTATATATCACTCAATTTCAACGAATTTATTCATTTCCGATACGAAAATAAATATCATTTCTATAACTCCTATTTAAATAAGATAGTTATTTTAAATTTCAAACGATATCTAGTACTTTCATAATTAAAAAAAATTCACTATACACTCTCAACCTCAAACAGCTTTTAAGAATCTAATATCTTCAAATATCTGAAGAAACTTAATGTAAACAAAAAACTGTTCCATCCGTGATGCCTTTTATGTATTGAGAACTAAAAAATATTCTGAAAATAAAGAGGTTTAATTTGTTTACTTTTTTTATTTTTAAAAAAGCAATTTTTCGTTACTAAAAATTACATGCAAATTACGGTAAATTATATTATTTCGTCAAAAAAAATTTCAAGTTAAAATAACGCAGTTGAAAAGGTATCAAAAGATTTTTTTGACATACTTTTAACACAAATAAAAAATAGGTAAAATATTTAAAATTAAAATGCACAAACAATGCAATGCAATAACAATAAAATATTACCTTAAAAGAAGCAGGAAATGATGTTGTCGGAATCCAAAAAACATTTTGCAGAATGGAAACAACTATCCGCCAAATAAATCTCATTAACTTTCACAGCTCAAAAACTATTAGCAGAAGTAGCCAAATCACGGAATGAATGAACAGTAAATAATATGCTCAGAAATCATTTTGAATGACCCAGTCAATTACCGACGATATTCTAATAAGGTGTTCTGTTTTTTCCGACTGGATACAACTTGATAACTTTTCTTACAGCCCATTTGTAAATATCACTAAACCACATCACAGAGCCTAATTGGTAGAAGCAGCAAAATCATAATTTCAAATGGAAAGGTAAATAAATAACAGGCTCAGTCCGAGGATTCAATAACAAACGCAGGCAATATGCAGAGTGGAAACAGCTTTCCCCCCACATGACTAAACAATACAGCTCCTGGATAGCCCAAGATTGCTTATAAAGGTCTATCGAGGCAGGTGTTCGAACATGCGGACTGTATTTAGAGGGTTGCACCAGCGAATGCATCTTTTAAGCGTGAAGATGCTATCTTGCTATGAGCATTACAATACTTCACGTCGAGCTTCAGGAAGTACCAAGAATAAAAAGTTTTCCATGAAGGGCCCCAACTGCTGTGGCAAATTGGCCCTATGGGCTACAAAAGGTGAAATATTTTTTCTTTCCTCCTATGAGGGAACTGCGAAGTATGGGAGGGGGAATTGGAAAATAAAGAGAAACATCGGTAGAGTTGAAAAACAGGTTTAGAGGGTTTGGTATTCATTTTTTTTACCACTCTTTTCCTCTCTCTCTCTGATGTTATCTTAGCAGACATAACACACGCTGCGTTGCAAGTTGCCGGCTTCTGCATTTAAGGTAGGGGTCGTCTCTTCTGTAGAGGATGTCTTTTTTTTATCTTTAGGTACCATTCCCTAAAAAGCTTTTAAATATTTGTCGATGGTGAGGGGCTTTAAGACTATGTAACACCACACGACTGGAATGTTTTAAGGCTTTTAATCCTGTGCTATATAGCATTAGAGACGTGCATGTGCAACTAAATAGCATAAAATAGACACGCTTGCTCTAAATATAGGCAATCGAGTGCATTATAATTTGTCTTTATATGAAGCTGAATCATTAGATCGTTACCATCACTTAATGTTATCTTTGTAGACCATTTCTTATTTGACAATTCAGGGAAGGATGTAGGTATGAAAATCGATATTTTCGAAAGAAAACGAATGCAATGAACTATTAACATAGGCAATAGAGATTAACATAGCCAATAGAGATAAAAAGGGAAAGGAAGCTATGTTCCGCTAAGATTAAGAATGCATTAAACTAAAAGTAAAATGCATTTTCTACACATTAAAGATAACTTTTATAGGCAAGAAGACAAGAAGTCACTTAATTCTAAATGCGGAAAAGCAGAAGTCTCCAAAATATTTATTGCAAAGTCTTTTTATCAGGTAAAGATTTATATTTCTAGAAGAACGGTGGCGGCAATAAATTAAACTGAAATTCCACACAGACTCACTCATTTTTGCATGTCATTTCATCATTCTTAAGAACAAAAGAATTTGCAGTATTTTTTGTGTTAAAATTATTGTTGATACAAAAAAGGATGAACAACATCAAAGGCGTGATTGTCATGATTAAGGTTATAGCAAAATTATTCTTATTGGATGAAGTTAAATGACAACTTATGTGATCTGATTATGATTGTCTAACTCTATGGAATGAGCCTCGTCTAGAAATGTAATAATTTTATGATTAATTATTTTTATTTATTTTTGAAAAATGGGAAAGTTGGGGGGATGGGCTTTGAAGTGCTGACGACGATATCGATATCGGAATAATTTTAAATCGATGAGCTGCATTGACTGGATGTAATAAATAAAAAACAAACAACAAAACAATAAAAAATAAGTAATAACAACTAAAACGATAATTCTTAAAACTATAAACTCAACAGGAAGTTTAATTTGAAGTTTTCATAAAGAGACAAGAAAATGTTTCTTTTTTCAAACAGAATAATGGAAAATAAAACTGTTCTTATATTATTAATGTGTTATGCACTTATAAAACATCTAAACTTTATTTTGTTAATATTAAAATATAGCAGTGCACATTTTAATTTGATTATCCCAAGAATTGATACAAACAGTCTTCACTAATCTGCTGTCAAAAGAAACCGTCTTTCATCCAATTCCAGTAAGTGACAACCGGAAGATCATTTTCCATGGACATATTGAAATGAAGATAATACTTCCGGTATATCAAACTCAACTAATTCTAGAAAAATTATCACGCCTTTAATGACCGCTACAAGTGGAGAATTTATGTAAGTTCTGCAACGTCATTTATGATTCACAGGAAATGAATTAATACGATGAGTAGAAAATATCTTTCTCATTTTTTTTCAAACAGATTCAATGTTCTCTTCAATTCTTTATAGTTTTCAGTTTTGCACCAAGAATATTGGACCTGCAAGTAATTTATTGAAAACTGGAACACAAATGATTCGAATCTATCTGAATAAAAATGAAAGTCATACATGAATACATACATTGTATGGCTATATCTATGTAAGTATATCTTATGCTCTTATTAAGTACTCTTATGCCGTACCGCTCATGCAATTGCGATGAAACATTGAATATTTATTACTTGCACTTGCGGGATGGTTATAATCATAGTAAAATTATGTAATATATATATTAATTATTTTTGGATCTATTTACCGCATCTATTAATCAAGGATTACTGTCAAATTAACTCGCCAAGGAGACAACAGATTTTTCACACAACCAGTTGTATGCTGGATGCTACGAGAATGCTACGGAAACAAATTAATTTCTTTCCTATTAATTAAAAAAAAATAAATCAAAAGCGTGGTGACACCATAGATTTTAAAGCCCCATTTCAAACTGATAAATAAAAAACCTTCAACAAAAGCAAAGTTGCAAGGTCGAGATCATGTTTTCAAAAGCATTTGCTACCAAAAAAGCAAATAAATGAAAGTATGCACCTAGTATGTATACTAAACTCACGACACAATGCCGCGTGCATTTTTACATTTTTCGGCTCAACTAATAACAATACCAGCCAGCTTTTGTTACTAGACAACAGAACAAATATATATTATTACCTAGAGGCAATATTTTGAAGCTTTAAAGAAATTCATCCGCTATATAGTGGTTCGAGTGCATGTTTACAAATAAGTAAAATTCTTGTTTCGATCTAACAGCTGAGGGTACAGAGCAGCAGGTCTCATCCAAAAATGCCTCCAACAAATGTAAAATTGTTTACTACAGGAAAAAGTCTTGTGATGTAAATCACCCGCTGATGCTAATGCACCACTATGCCAACTAATGGAACATCATCGTTGTATCTACTTCCGCAGGAATGTTCCGAGTTCCACCCCCTACTAAGAAGTTTTTTTTCCACCCTAAGGGTGAAAGTACGGCTTGTAAATTCATTCCGGCTCGTTTTAGAGGAGAGCTACTCTCCAAAGGTAAAGAAGGGATTCGACCCCGTAACACGACTACACCTGCCATTAGTTTCCCAGTCCCCTTGTAACACAAAAGACCCCCATAGTGTCCACAGACAGAATGAAATGGGTTGTATAATTCAAAAAAGATCCCCAAGGTTCGGAAGTGAAAGACATGAAGTGCATTCTCATTCATATTTCAGTTCTTCCGTTTGGCTCTACTTTATGTCTTAGTGATCAGAACCAAAGATATTTATTCTATGATTTCAGACTATTAATAAAATTGTTTACTAACATTTTGAATTAGTATGTATTGTAACTTTGAAATGCAATTAATATTATTTTTATTTTGGAAGGAAAAGACATGAAGTACATTCTCATTCATATTGTACGACAATTCTTTCGTTTGGTTCTACTTTATCCCTTGGTGTTCAGAGCTAAATATATTTATTCAATGATTTCAGACTAATAAGGAAATTTTTTACTAGCATTTTGAATTAGTCCGTATTATAACTTTGAAATGCAATTAATATTTTTATTTCGGAAGGGAAAGAAAGACACAAAGTGCATTCTCATTCATATTGTACGACAATTTTTCCGTTTCGCTCTACTTGATTCCTTCGTGTTCAGAGCTGAAGATATTTATTCAATGATTTTAGACTAATAAGGAAATTTTTTTTACTAACATTTTGAATCTGTCTGCATCATAACTTTGAAATGCAATTAATATTATTTTTAATATCCTTCCATAACTACAAGAAAATAACTTATTTATTATTGCTTTGTAGATATTTTACCACAACGTTGTCACTACGAACCAATGACGCGATTCATGAATATAGAAGCATGATTCGCCAAATGCAAAGCGAAAGCCTTGAAAGATATTTATATCCATATTTCGCATATAACAGGCTTCTTATTTCGCAACATTTTCTTCCCCACATTTCGCATTCACTATGGATAAATCTTATCAAAATGATAATTTTCAAAACCGAGTAAACTTAAAATCTGCTCAGTTACTCTTCCTCAGTAACATAAACCAAATCGGACCCAAAAATTAGCCTAATTTTACTGGTGTTATTAGGAAAAAAAAAATTGATTAAAAAACTAGAAATTTGAAAAAAATTAGAAAAATTGAAATTTAAAGAAAAAAAAAATATTCTTAGAATTTTTTTTTCTAATTTAAAGAATAATTTTCTTTAAATTAGAAAAAAAAGACAGATAGCAAAAGCATATAAAGATTATATTATTGATCCTTTGCATTCTGAAAAGTAGTTATATGCATAATTATGCACTTAATACAAGAAATTATTTATTGTTCCAAAAAATAAATTAATGTATAATTGTTTTAAGTTGAATGTCCCCGAAAAATTAATCTAGGTCTGCTTACCATTCTGTAGGCATTTTTAACAATCAAAACTGAAAAATTAATAAATAAAGCGTCAGAATGATTCACCGTCTTGAATGGTGCCTGAGAGGAGTTATGAGAGTGCGAAGGATTAATATATATATCTTAAAATCAAGAACAAATGATGACTGAAAATACAAATTTGTGCAAATACAATGAATGACATTTATCAATCTGATTTGCTATCGATTCTTCAGTCCGATTATTCATTCATACTTTTGGGGCATCTTTTCCAATAATTCTCAAAAGCTAAGAGGATTAATTTGCTTGAGGAGCTTCTTCAGATAATACCAGATGCTGAATGCATGCTTTAATGCCCAAAAGGGTTAGATCTCGAACTTAAGAACCTCCATTAAGTACCTATTGCTGACAGAACCTTAAATTAATAGACCTGGCCTTAGCCGAGTGAAGAATTCCCTTTGTTTTTAAAAATAGATGAATCAGCTGAAACGAGCTTGCGTGTTTTGTTGCATTGACAAAATATGGTACAGCCGCGATGGTCGCGGGGGGTTGAAACGTGCCAAGCTTGTGTCAGCAGATTATTTAGAATGTAAAAGCTCAAATAATAAAGCTGAATCGGTTCATTTTTTCGCTACTGCGTGGGCACCTGAAATGTTAATACTAAGTGGCTGGTTGAACTTTGCTGAACGGGTTGTTTCAGCACCTTAATGAAGGACTCAAAAATAACGATGAGGTGTTTTTTTTTAGGGGAGTGAAAAAGGAAGAAAAGATTTCCTGTAGCAATTACTACTTAAAATCTCATACAAGAGCTATTTGCGCCATAGTAGAAGGAGGTGGTGACGTAGTGGCTCAGTACAAAGGATAATGGTGATTCATTTAGATACTAAAAGCCTCTAGATAGATAGTTAGAGTTAAATCAGGTTTGCTCTGGCGAAAATAACAAGCTACTGAAATTCGAAATCCCCAAATCTTTCATCATTTGTGGTTAAGAATAGGAAATAATACCACAAGAAGTTGCAAAGCACTGAAACCATTCAATTTTCCCTGAAAACAATTTGGCAGCAATAACTGGAAGTACATACTTCTTTTCCATTGTTAAAATATCTCGGAACAGCATTTGTCTTCCAATTACAGAAAAATTGCATTCTTTTTGCTTCATTGCATAATTCATTATAAATCTAGAAACTGTTGAATTTATATTGTATTTTAAAGGCATATTATGGTTTAAGTATTTGGTCGAAAAAAACATTAAAAAGATGAGATTACATGATCAATTATAGCTTGAATTAAAAGTCAGTCTGATGCAGTTGTGGCAGAAATTGGAATTATAACCAAGATATTAATTGTTAACAAGAAAACCTAAATAAATCATTATTTAACTTAGTAATGTCTTCCTCTTAAAACAAAAGTACTAAAAGGTTCCAACAAAACTCATCATATTGCTTTCATGCTGAAGATAATGAAATTCAATATTAACAGATAATAATAAATAATAATAAAATTCATGAAGATAATGAAGATAATAATAAAATTCATTATTAACACATTTGCTGCCACTGACGCGCCTGTGTGTTACAAATAATATGAAATTGTACCAAACCATCTATGTTATTAGATGACACCTTCTCTACTCCAGTTAAAAGGTAGCAAAGAAGGGGTCGTCTCATTAGATAGATGGTCCTGATTTAAGGCGTGGGTAGTGGAGTGAACGTGTTAAAGTATAATAACCAAGATTTCTCCTGAATATTAGGTAATCATATGCTGATTTATTTTTGAAGAAATTATTTTATATTTTATGTAAAAGATTATAGATTCTTTAATAGCCTTTGAGATCTAAGAAGAAGTTTTCTAATAATTAAAAGAAAAATTTTGCGATAGTAAATTGCTTTTTTTTTTTTTTTTTTGTAAAAAATATTCTATTAATGCAGTTACATTGTAGATTGACATAAAGATAGCTGAAATTTTTCCATAATTTGCCTTGCATAAAATTTCTTGCGTTTCATCTTTCAACAAAAGGAGCCCCTCCCCCCAATCCATGAGGATTTAGATGTTGAAATATGGAGTTACCGCAAAGCTAGATTGAAAGTGCAAATAAAATTGATTTACCCTGAATCACACGATCACCAATAGGCCCAAATATTGCTAAATGTAATTTCTTATAAACAAGACCTTTGATATAATCCCGTTCAAGTCCTCATAACCAAAATGAGTCAATGATTTTAAAAATCGCATCAATGATGCATCATCATCTACATTATCATTGATGGTGTAAAACTTATTTACCCTGAATCACACAACCACCAATATCCTGGAACATTACTAAATGAGATTTCTTATTTAAAAAAAAGGTCTTTGCTATGACCGTACAAGTCCTACTACTATATTCCGTACAAGTCCACGTAGCCAAGATGAGTCAATGATTTTAAAAATCGCGTCAATGCTGAATTATAATTGACAGTGTAAAATTTCAAAATGTGTAGAACGAATTCGATAATAGATTTAATGTTCTTCCTGTAACAAAAGGTTCACATATTTATAATTATTAATTAAAAACAAAATAGCAATTTAATGTAATAGGTTAGAAAATATAAATGTTTTCTGCACCATCATTCATTCATTTTTTTTATTCTAAGCCTGTATTTTAGGACTTAATTTTTTGGTAAAAATTAGTAGAGACTGCATACTTTTGAAGACAGCACGTTCACTGCCACTAACCTTGCCTGATATCAGGACCATCTATCCAATCAGATGACTCCTTCTTTGCTATCTTTTAACTGAAGTAGAGAAGGTGTCATCGAATAACATAGATAGTTTGGTCCTAGAAAAGAACGCAATCTACGAGTTATCTCGTTGTTAGCAGTCAATGTGTTAATAGACAATAAGACGTTAATTCAAGAAAATGTTTTTAAATGCATAGCCACATCGCAGATGAATAAAATTTACGGATACATTTCTTTTTTAGTAAACGATTTTCCTCATATGCAAAGAGGTGGTATCTGTGGTTTTCTTTTATTTAAAGCAAAAATAAAAACTGTTTTATGTGCAGGTTATTGTTATAATAAGTTTTTCAAAGAAAAATAAAGCAAGATTTATTCATGAAAACCGCCATGTTTCAGCATAAATAAAATTTAATCCAAGTAGCATAAGTAAGAAATTAAGCTTGTATCTTAAGGTTCTGACACGGGCATCATTCAGATTGAATTGCAGATTTTACAAAAAGTGTATACGGTATACTAAGAAGATACCCTCTCCATATTCATTTCCTGGCTTTTTATTTAAATCGGTTTATATTCATCTTTCTTCTTTCCGAATTTGTAAATGAAAGCGGACGATGTTTCATAATACTAGTTAAAAAAATCTCTTTGGAATTACATTTTCTCAAAAGGGAAAAGATTATGCATAACTTTTACGATGCTCGACATGCGAAAAGGGCCATAATCGCATTTCCCAGACCCTTCTTCTTGCTTACACTACATAAATCAGCTCCGATCCAACACCGCCTACCCTTGCCCATGCCTGAACCGATTCGAGGCAGTCAAGAGGAACTGAACATCCTCGGATTTGACGTCACCAAAACGGAAAGACACTCTCTTGCAGAAGGCTTTCTTGGGGTGGAGGTAGCTGAAGCGTAACCACAGCAGTGATAAAATCTGCTAATAGCCTCTCAAGTGTAAAAAATGAATCCCTACCAATAGCACCAGAGTAGGCGGGGTATAGAAAAAGACATTCAGAGGAAATGACGAGGTTTTGTCTCCAACAGACGTCAAGATTGCGAAGAATATCTCGGGGGGAAGGGGGAACAAGATAATTGGTGGCAGGCGATGATGCTTTTCCGATCCATTAGAAATTTAATTCAGCTCCATCCTTTTCATCTACTAATGTACACCTGGTGTATGACTGCATGCTAGCTTTAAATACTTTAGGCCAGTTTTTCACCAGCCTTTTGCACTCACTAGATACGAAACTGCGTCGTTATTCTTGTATATGTTGTGATAAATTTGGAGCAACAATAATTGAAGGCAGGCGATGATATTATTCCGATCCATTAGAAATTTAATTCAGCTCAATCTTTCTCTAATATACACTTGGTGTATGACTGCATGCTAGCTTTAAATACTATAGGACAGTTTTTCACCAGCCTTTGCACTCACTATCATTTTAGTTTTGAGAAAACCCCAAATTGATAAAAACGAAACGGAAAGCTCCTCCAAATTTATTTCTTATATATTGTGCAAATACCCACTCACGGTTTCATTATTAAGCATGAGGTAAGTACCTTAATAATGATGTTTTAGTTAATGCCTCTTGAGTAATTCGAAAGTAATAGCAACATAGATTCCATACTTTTTTTTTATCTTCATAAAAGGACTATAATAAAAACTATTAAAAACCCTATATTCTAGCCGCCATAGCCATAAAGAAATTAATCTAAGTTTAGATCAGGTTGTGATAACTAGACTTTTACAAAATCTGCCCAAAGAGACTAAGATTCTTGCAAAAGCAAATAGAAAGATATTTTATATCTATCGGATAATTATACGCTGGCAAATCAGCCAAAAGGCTATTATGCTCGTCACAGTACATAGCATCTTTTAGAAACAACCCTATAAGTTGAAATGTAATGTCTTATTCGTACTTAATTTTCTATTTACAGATAAATTTTTAATAAATTTTATTATAAATTAAGGGAATTCATTTCAGAAGATCAAGTTAGTTAGTTTAACCATTTCATTGGGCATTTCTTTCTAAATATGTTGTATTAAAATATTTGAAGAATTGAGATTGGCTTAAGAAATGCGGTTTTTTAAATTATTAAATAAATTTAGCTTATTAGGCAAATTTGATATCAATTAATTTGGTTGATTAATAATTAAGTAACAAATCAAGACAGCATTTTGTAAGAGATAAGAGACTAAAGTATCTAAGTTTATATCTTATTGAAAAACTTGGAAGGATTTAGGTCAACCAATATACTTTCAAACAAAAATTGATAAATTTGGTGGGAAGCATATTTCCCATGACCCTTGCAAAGGCTTAAACAAGATCTTACAGATACGGACCCAAAATTGAATAGAAGTGATGCCTACTTTAAACATGTAACAATTATCGATTAAATCAGCAAGAAGAATCAGAATGCCGGTACATGTAGGAAGTTAAGGAAAATGTGTGGGAAGAATTTACGCAGATATAGAGTAGATGTGTTTTTTTTAATAATCGCAGAAGAAAAAATTGGGACTCTTTGATTTACTTCATACTGACACAGTGTGCAATACAATTTCAAATTTGCCACTTTTTAAAATTATGTTTTACAATTTTGCCTTTTTTTCCCCCTAAATCTTGCGCTGCAAATAATTTAACATAATGTGAATAATAATAACGAACTGAGTTCAATGTAAGAAAATAAAAACTTGAGTCTAAACTATCTAATAATTATTATAGGACTTAACGGAAAAAACGTTAGTAACATTTTATAAATAAAATCTTAAGAAGGCATTCATTATTTTTTTAATTGACAGTTCAATATTTAGTTAAGTTAGTTTAATTGGCAGATTTAGTATTTAGTAGACCATTAAAACTTAAGTCTATAGTTGCAACAGGTTTTTAAAACAAAAGATTCTAAATTAAATATTTCTTACGATTTATAACTACAAAAATTTATATTTTTAATCGCGTTATTTTAAAATTTGCTCTCTAAATTATAGTAAAATTCTGTTTAAATGCTGCAAAACAGCTATTTACATGTAAGCAGAAAAGTTGCTTTCAAAAATTTTAAAGCGACGCATTTTTGAAATATGAATTCAATGTTTCATACAACGTGTATAAATGTCAAAGAATTCAGCATAAAGGTTGAAAATTTCAATGAAAATATTTGAGAGACTAGTATCTATTCTTCTCTAAAATATACCAGACACATTTGTCAACAATCAAATTTTTTCATTTATTTTAAAAACCTCTATTTTAAAGACCTACAACATTTTCTCTGAATCCGCGATACAAACTTGTTAAAACCCAAATAGATAAAAGAATCGAGAAAAACAGAGAATTTACAAATTATTCACTTCAGCGCTTTGACTCCACACGAATGTGAAGGAATTTATACAAAGTATTTTTCTTTAGTCTTCGCAATGCCAGTACTTAACTGCATACCTAAACCATCTTCAAAGCCCGTCATATTCATCAGCAGTACACTTCCCGTAATTAACGAAGTGTTTTGACTCGCGTCACAGAAAGCTTCCAGAATTTTAAATATTCCCGGGATCTTTTGAATTCTCTGATTTTTGACATTTAATAATAAACGCTAATGCAACATTCTTGCGCTATGAAGTCAAATACCTTCCACTGACAGCAAACAAATTCGAAGCAATTAGTTTTCAGAGATTTCTTGTTGGCGTTAAGTGTTGTGAACTGTGATGTATCTTTACGAAAAAGGATCGCGCCAGTTTGTAAGTGCAATTAACAACATGCATGTCGCATCTTGTCCCAAAGGTCTAATTTCTTACGATCTGTTTATTATTATTATTTGAAATGGAGTTCCAACAACTTTTACTGATCGGATAGAAGTTTAGGAATCGATACTTATGGCGACATTTTTTTTTAAATCTTTCCGCAAATGTGAAAATTTGTTAAAAAAGTCATTTATTATCCATTATCAAAAGAATATTGTTTGGTGCTGCATATTAGATTATAGTCCCTAATTAAGTCGAAAAGTACTATTTAGTATGAAACCAAGATGCTATTTAATAAATTGCGTTCTTTAACTATTTCAATATCATCAGTTATAAACCAGTTAGCTATTTCGATATTATCGGAAAATGATTATCTAAATTACCACAAACATACTATATAATTACATAAATTTATAAATATAATAATTAAACTATTATTTTATAAATAATCATTAAATAAACTCGTCATAACGCAAAATGTTGTACTTTTTTCCATGACGAGTATACTCGTAAAACAGTTAAATGGTTAAGTTAAAAACTTCGAAACTTCATTGGATGTTTATTATGTAGTAGCATAAAGGAGGTAATCGCAAAATAAAAATACTTTGAATTTTCTCAAGTATTTATTTCCATTTGTTTCCTCCAAATCATGCAATATGGACGAAAAAAAGTACAAGATAGTTTAAACGTCCATACTTTGGAAATCATCCATTCAGTTTGCTACATAATGCACAGTAAAATATTTTATGTTTTTACAACATAGCATTTTTGTTAATAAATATTTTATTGAAATATTTGCTAGTAAATGATTTCTCATCGGCTTTGGCAAACAGTTTAATAAGTTCCAGCATAAAAGAATAAAAGCGTGCGAATTTGCAAGAAAGATAATTGCAAAGAAGATTGCAGGATTTGCAAAAAGAAGAAATGCAATAATAATAATAATAAAAAAAAGCAAAAGAAGATAGTTAAAACGTTCATACTTTGGAAGTCATACATTCATTTTGCTACATAATCCACAATAAAATATTTTATGCATTTACACTCTAGTATTTTTGTCAATAAATATTTTATTGCAATATTTGCTAGTAAATGATTTTTATCGGTTTTGTCAACAATTTTATAAGTTCCAGCATAAAAGAATAAAAGCGAGCAAAATTTGAGGAAAGATGATTGCAGGATTTGCAGGAAAGATGATTGCAAAGGAGAGACGAATAGATCCAATATTTGCATGAAACCTCACGCTTATTGTATCTATTCATCTCTCCTCTTAACATAGTTAATATACTCATTCATAAAATGACCGAATCATAGCCTCGTTGGAAGCTAATTTGCATTATTTTTCATTTATACTTTACTATCAAGCCTTCACACTCACTTCTGACATATTTTGAAATACACCCAAACATTTCAAATAACATATACACACACAGACAAAAAAGTGATAACAAATATTGCATAAAAAGGCACGCAGACTCACTGCCAGCAATGTTACATGGCGAAGACTGATAACTGCTTGAAAAGGAAAGCAAAAAGACATCAGTCCTTTTCACTTGTTATGTAAAGTTTGTCTAAGATGTCGGCACACCCGACAATTACCGAAGGAGGGGAACATCACCCCCTTTATATCCAATCATAGAGCATCTATCAGCACTTTCGCAATGTCAGTAGCGTAAAGAAACACGCCCCTTTTCGTGGTCAATTTTTTCTATTTTGTTCTTCAGCCTGAAGACGGACAATCTAATCGAATTGGTCAAGGATGCAAAGCGAAAAGGGTGATCACACGTCTGGGTGAGAAAAAGGGGGGGAATCCCCAGACTTCGCCATTCCTCCTCCCCCCCCCACGTCTCGATCATCAACTACGGTAACTGGTTTGGACAAGAGATGACGTGCCAAAAGTTGGAACTGGCTTCAAAAGGAGGTTGATTTATAGATGGCATGTTTATCAAACATGATAATAGAACTACCGTTATTTGTTAAGGAGACGTTTTCGGTCCATATTATCCATGCTGCCTTGTTTTATGTGGGTTAAAAAAACGACATAGGGTTTCTCGATCACTTTTCTTTGACAGAATTTTTACAATATATTTTTATCACTTCTTATCTATTTTCCACTTTATATTTAAGTTTGAGAAAGTTGTAAGGATGGGAGCTTCTGGATGATGCGATTACTTCAAAAAGAATAAATAAGTTTAAAATAAAACTAAATAAATTTAAGATTAAGAAAATGTTCTAATTCACTGCATGCCCTGGTTAGTAATTTTTGTTTTGATCGCCTTATTTTATATTTATTATTATCTAGCTGGTATCCGGCTAGTTGTGGTCGCTGAAAAAATAATATTAAGGCCCATCAATTAATAATTTGGCAATGTTTTATCGAAATAGGATGAGCGATACGACAATATATAAAATACGAACAAACAAATATCCATTTTTATATACTAGATCTGTGCATTCTTTTAGAATTGTGAAACTTAGTGTTCCTTCAGAACGGCGATAAAAGAAACTATTTATAAAATCTCGTGACTCGTTTGATATTAATTCGGAATTCTCAAATTTCATTTTAGAAAATCGGATTAAATATTTTCTTTCAAAACTGATTAAACTTAGAAAATATATTTATGCCATAAAATCGTTCATATAGTTGGAAGGGTAATTTTTTGAAAATTAAGATATAGTACAAGCAATTTTGCACTAATATTTTTGGAGGATAATGCGAAAAACGCAAATATTTAATGAAAATATAAAAACCCCAGGGTTAGTCTCCCCAAAACTTTCTCGCATAATTTGTAATACAGTTGTTACCTCTGAGGATGACTTGCAGGGCCTTTTTGTGCAATAGCTACACAATATTAACCTTTCATTTGGATTTAGCATTTCTACTGAATCTATTGCACCTCCTAAGCGAGCTATTTGGAGATGTATCCTTTGTGAATAGATGCGATTGAGATCCGAATTTTTATTTGTTATTTTAGATCCTTCTACTTTGCCTATAACCCCCCCCCCCCGTTGATGTAAACAATCAATTAACCAATTTCCATCGCAATCGGTTGAACGGCTTCGGAAGGTATAAGAGACATACAAACATTCATTTTTATTTATTAGTTTATTAGCAATAAATAATAAGTTAATCTAGACATTTCGACAATATTTCATTCACTCGATCTCATTTTTATGAGCCAGATTCAGAAAATGTATCGTTTTAAGCAACATTAAGAGCACTGAGTTAATCATGCCTATCTGCTAATAGCTTCGTAAAGAAAGGAAAGGCAGCTGATCGATCATGAAATACAGTTTTATTTTTTGGTTTACTTGTTATATAGTATTCACTCGAATTTATATAAAGGGCACAACCTCCACTATCATATTTTCAGGTCAAACTAGTTACATTAAAATCAAATATTTTCAATAACGATGAGATTTTACAAAGTTATTTTAGATAACAAAGAGTATCAATGAATTATTTTGCTATATAATTTCCAATATCAATGTGCTTCCCAATTGTATCCACACTGACAGCTGACTCTATTCCATATCCCAAGGTCAACATCAGCTTAATATTCAGTTGAATTTTTAAGAGTTTTGGAAGTAAAATCTTCTTACTACAATTTAAAAAAATATTATTGTTTTGAAGTCATCAAATGCAATAGCATATTGCTCCAATCTTTTACCAGAATAAAATGAACATTTGAAGAATTTTAAAGTTATTTTTGAAGCAAGATTGTTGTTGTAAGAAAAAAGCAATTATTAAAATCTACGCAACATAATAATGCGTCACACTTATTTTCCTTATCTAAATGTGAAAATTTAATAATAAACTTAATATATTTTTCACGACACTAGGAAAGCCCTTAATTATATTAAGTAACTTTTATTTAAAGGTTCAGCTTAGAAATTTTAAAATTACTTTTCCTGCATTCCTTACCATGAATGCTCAATAATATGCCGTTAGTTTAAAAATAATTTTTATAGCATAAATTCAAATTTTGTACCCTGTTTAAGAATAAAAATTTACCCTTTTTTTTCAAGCAGATTGAATTTTTTTTATTTCTTTTTTATTTTCTTCAGTTCATTTTAATTGCTGTTCACATTATATGTATTTTTTATTATCTGAACAAAACTACTATATTTTATTTATCTTAAAAATTCTATACATTTTTATATTTTTTTTGAGTAAATTTTTTTAAATGAAACAGCTAAAAATAGCAATTTATTTGAAGATTATTATTCAGTTGACTATTATAGAGCCTTAATTCAACTAATACAAAAGCAGCATTTCACACGATATTCTAATTGGAGCTCAAAATTTGCAGTATTCCAAGTCATACATTCAACCAAGGCTTCATTTACCAACGTGATCATTGCTGATCTTGCGAATTCTATAACAATTTTCCTTTTTTTCTTTGAGCAAATTTTATTTTTATGAAACAGCTAAAAATAGTAATTTATTTGCAGATTATTATTCGGTTCATTATTATAGAGCCTAAATTTAACTATAAAAAAAAACTGCATTTGAGACGATATTCTCATTGGAGCTCAAAATTTGTAGTATTCCATGCGATGCATTCAACCAAAACATTAATCTTACAAAAAGATATAAAAGCTATTGTATAACATTAGTTTTATTTCTACGTAAGATATCACTCAGGTGGGATATAGAAAAACAGAAACAATTAATACAACAAAAATACCAAACAAAGAATTAAAATTAGAAAAAGTACACGTACTTCGAGCAAAGATTCAAAAGGCCAAACAGTAAACAAACTTATTTGCATATATGCTTCCTTTAACTAAACTAACAGTAGGTACTCTACCTATTCTAACACCACTTACAAGTCAACCAAACAATCCTAAACACAATTTTGCCTGGTTCTTCGAATTAAACAGGTAACATCTTTCTTGACAAACGCCCTAATTCCTAAAAGTATTTAAACACAACAGACAGACAAATTAAATTATATCAGTAAACCGATTCAAACATGTCTGTAGGGATTAGGATTTCTATCTTGAAAGTGCCTGCAAATAAGACTGTGTAAACTAATTAAGGAGTTTCTGTAATTTAATATCTCAGTAGAAAAGCTAATCGATAAGAAAGTATACGGAAGTCACCGATATTTTTCCCCCACACAACCGAAATTCACTTAACGGTTTTTAAGAAATGCCGGTTTTCGGTTTAGAAGTGGACTTGAGAAATTTCTTTGGAATGGAGAAAACAAATCATACATTTCCAGTCACTTAATTCATTCTCATTGGTCATGTTATGGTCCCTTGAATATACTCTTAAAATTATGATATTATTTTACCAATAATCTTAGGTTTAAAGGGTAACACTTTCATGCTGCAGATTTAATTGATGAAAAAGAATCATATACAATATTAAAATAACCACCAGAAACCAAATGACATGAAAACGTGGGTACTAAAATTTGATTTTGACAATATAAGGAATACTAGCAAGTAACCGGCGCATTGCTGCCGCAGAAGAAATAATCTTGGAAATATCGTTTGAAATTCGAAGTAACTGTCTTGTTTAATTAAGAATGATATTTATTTCTTGTCGGCAATGAATACATTCATTGAAATTGAAGGATATATAAAAGAGAAGCATAAATAGTACTTATTCTATTTTTATTATTCTCTTCTACAAATAAATATTTTTATTTATTACATTTGTGTATTCTTTTAGAATTGTAAAGCGTGGTGTTCTGAATGGTAATGAAAGAAACTATTTATTGTATCTCGTCATTCGTTTCATATTCGAATTCGCAAGTTTAATGTTCAAAAATGCGATTCAAATATTTTCTTTTAAAATTAATTAAACACAGAAAATATATTTATGCCATAAAATCTTTAATATAGTAGAATAGATAATTTTTTGAAAACTAAGATGGGGTAAAATTATTTCTACTATAATATTTTCGGAAGTTACAGCGAAAAACGCTAACATTTTATTGAATGTTTAGTTAAAATTTCAAAACTGTAGGATTGGTCTCCCCTCAACTTTCTCGCAAAGCCTCCAATAAAGTATTACCTCAGAGAAAGACTTGCATTTACGTACAATAACTACGAATTATTAACAGCTAGCTTGAATTTAGCATCTTTAATGAGTCTGTTGCGTCTCCTTGGCGAGTTATTTGGTGGTTAATCCATGGTTAATAGATCGAAAAACATTTTTTATTCTTTAGATGACTGTATTATGCCTTTAACCTTCGCGTAAGTGCAAGGAATAAGTAGTCGAAGTTTTATCGGAATCGGATGAGCGGTACGGCAGCGCATAAGAGACATACGGACAAACATTCATTTTCATTTATGTAAATGCATAATCTTAATTCGCTTACTTGTTCTGTAATTCTTATCAACGTTAAATTGAACATCGTTATATAGATAATTATTTATATAGATAAGAGACGAATTTCTGTTCAAAGGGGACTAAAAAACAAATGGTAATTTTGCTAAAAAAGAAAAAGGTAAATTAAGTTTTAATTTTATATACATATTTTACTTTCCGAAGAGTGAAAGGAAGTTAATTTGATGTCTGTCATAAAAATTGCTTCTTCACAAAAATATTAAAATAAGCAATCAGAAAAACATCCGATTTCATACATTTCATTTAATCACAGTAATTACACTAACTCGGAACACTACTTTTTGTTTTGAGGTCAGTAAATTTAACAGTACTTTAGTTATATTAACATCAAATTTTAAAGTACAGTTAGGGCTATTTTGGGGTGGACCTCGTAATTTTGAACAGCAGTCAGAGGGGGGTGGCATTTGAGCTGATACCCTCCCCTCCTAAGCTTCCACATTGTACTAGCGGGAGGTCGTTTGACTTCGACGGATTTAAAATGTACCAGATCCACTTACACGACGGTTCTTTCAATGGAATCGGGTCTCGAACCAGAAACCTTCCGATTTCGAAGCCGAGACCTTAGCCCCAGGTCATTGCGGCTCTAAATTCAACAATAGAGGTACGTCAAAGCAAAAATGTATTCCCATAATTTTGAAAGTTTTTCACACGTTTGTACGTATACTCCAGTCAATTACAAGACACAATTAGAAACTAAAGTCAGAATCGGAACATCATCACAAAAACGAAATTATAACAAATATTTTTTTGGTTAATGAATATACTTATTCAAAAATGATTAAGTAAATTTAAAGCCACATTGATAAAATGAATAATTTTTTTTCTACATCTAAAGGAAGAGATAAAAATTAATAAAACCTAGAAGAAAATCCAATATTCCCAGCGTTTTTGCTTAAAAATCAATAATTTAAACAAAAATGCCAATACTGAATTAAATCCATATTAAGGAGGCATAGAAAATATCCGATATTTTTTTCAAAACTTAACATAGGTTTACCCAAATCACTTGATTAATCAGCTCCAAAAGACTCCAAACCACTAGGAAAACTTCTCTTATTTCTTATATACTCTTAATAACCTATTTTCTAATTTAATTAACTCAAAACATGAATTCTTTTTTTATTCTTGGATGCAAAAACTGAATGTGTAAAGAAAAGTATTTTTTTTTAATGTTCCAAAGCTAAGAATCTCCGATTTTTTTTTTTTTTTCCAAACTGAAGAGCAAAATTGGTACGTGCTATCACGTTCTGTTTCAACCAATAATTGTAAAGCGTTGCTATTTTTAATGGATCAGATATCGGCAATGATTTCAAACACTTAAGAACCTGGAAGAATCTGGTCAAATAAAGCTTTATGTGCACACAGTAAAACTCAATAAGGTATCGTCATTAATTTTATCAGCTCCTTGATTTGAGAAGGGACAGACTTTAATGAAGGGTAAATCTTTGAGCAATCCGTACTCAATGTCAGGAGTTATTTAAAAAGATAAAAGTATCTTCAACTTGCATAAAACAGGGATCATAAAAAATAAAAGGGGTCTTATTAACTTAAATAGAAATAGCTTATAGAATATTTACTTCTGTATGAGATGCATTATAGGAAATTCAGTCCTTCTTAAAAGCGAATCTTTTTTTTTATTTACGAATTTAATTTTCTTTTATTATGCTCTTTATTTAAATGCTTTTAACAGTGGATGAATATTTTCTTATCCAGATTAACCCCTTCGCATTCGATGACGAGTCCGATTCGGACATCGAATTACTGAACTTTTCAGTTATTCTATGCTTTTTTTATTTCAATAATTATATTTTTTTATTTAAATGACTTTTTTTATTTCAATAATTACGTTTATTTATTTAAAAGACTCTTGTTTATTTCAATAATCACATTTATTTATTTAAATGACTTTTTTTTATTTCAATAATTACATTTTTTTATTTAAATGACTTTTTTTATTTCAATAATTACGTTTATTTATTTAAAAGACTCTTGTTTATTTCAATATCCACATTTATTTATTTAAATGACTCTTGTTTATTTCAATAATCACATTTATTTATTTAAA
>JAPMOQ010044897.1:309852-323384 GCA_026543055.1 Argiope trifasciata
TACTACATATAGAAGTAATCCTCTACATACTACATATAGAAGTAATCCTCTGCATACTCTTACACAGTATGTAGAGGATATATATGGCATATTGCAATCTAAAAGTTAGTAAATGTTTTACTATTATGTTCTCATACACACTCAATAGCCTTTATTTACCGCTATAGATAATTTTAAGAAGACGTGTAGCTATTAAATTAAATAAAAATAAAATAATATATAACTTCAGCCTTTCATTTCTTTGACGTTTGTTTCAAAAGACAGAATCCTCTACATACGATGTAGACGACAAATATGCAGACTTCTCAATTCCCTGTTTCTTATCTTGGCATATAATTCAAGACAGTGAAAAGAATTCACTCAGGCAGCTTAAAATCCAGAAACAGCTTCCATGTCGGTATATTTGAAAAAGAACGACTTTAGCAGTAGGTCTGCTTCCACAAGTAAGTAGCTGCACCATTAGATAAATATCGCCACCCAGCGTAGTACTTCGGATTCTATTGTGAACAATGCGCAAGCACACAACATCAATCTCTGGAGCGTGCGCTAAAAGTACTGCACTGCCATTATCCTATAACCTGTGCCATAAGCACTACATAGAAAGCTAGATAAAGCTCTACACCCTCTATGGTTCCCAGATACGGTAGGGTGCGGTCGTCTATAGGAAATATTAGAAACAGATAGTAGAATAGGTCGGCACCTTTGTCGCCGTCCCTTTTTATACTACATCCAGCTCCCCTCTCCCCTGTTATCAATATCTGCTTCACTCTTCTAAAAGGGTACTTACAAACTTACCCATTTTTTTCTCCCCAATCTTTCATCCCTTTGCGTTTAGCTGCCTCTGCCTGAGGTGCCTCCCAACTTCAAAATTTTCGACCATATGTAGAGAATTTGGATACCATTATGACCCAAACATTCTCATGATGCTATTTCAGATTGCCAAAGGGTGCCGATACAAATTCAAAGCTGTTTTAGCAATTCTGCAATATTAAAAATTTTCGACCATTTGCAGAGAATTTGGATACCATTATGACCCAAACATTCTCATGGTGTTATTTCAGATTGTCAAAGAGTGCCGATACAAATTCAAAACTATTTAACAATTCTGCATTGTTAAAAATTTTTTACCATTTGCAGAGAATTTGGATACCATTATGACCCAAACATTCTCAGGATATTATTTCAGATTGCCAAAGGGCTCCTATACAGTTCAAAACTTTTTTAGCAATTCTGAACTATGAAATCTCGAATACGAAAAAGAAAAATCAGCTATAAGAATTTTCCCACACACTTTTCTTATCGTCTACATGACGTATTCATCAAGACATATAAGATTAGGCATAACAAATACAAGAAGATCTGGATTTTTCAAGCATACAGAAAATGTTCTTTTTAATAAAAGAATTTTAGCAGTTAACTGAATAAACGTTGAAAAAGAGAAGTATAGAATAAATGCAATTCAAGTTTTAATGAAATTAAAGCATAATTTTAAATATAATACACATCTAGCTGCCAATTTATTTGAACTGTTTGCATTAAAAAGACATGAGAAAAGACCGTCTCTTATATATAATTTTTGTATTATATTCCATATATCAAAGATATAGGACTAATCCCACAATTAGTTACTAAATTGTTGTTAAATTTAATTTATTATTAAATTTATTATTTAATCTTAAGAATGTCTGCAAGCTAAGAAGCTATTTTTCAATGCTATCAACAAATGCACATTTTTTCCCAGAGAGGAAATTCACAGTATTGCATACACAAAGAGTAAATCTACTATTTCTAAGTAATATTTTATACCTGTTAACTACCAGCTATTCACCTTTTGAATTCAAATATGGTAAGCTGCACCTCCACGTACTAAGATACACAATACTTGTTTGGGAGCAATTCGTTGAAATAGCTCCCTTCGTCCAAAAGGGAAAACATGCTATTTTCCCTTGGATATTGCTTCGTACTCCATGCGATATCCAAAAAGCGCTGACTTGAAATTTTTGAAGACCATTCCTTTATTCTTGCAACACGGAGAAATTCAAATCCATGCATTTTCTTTAGGATTCACTTGGAATAATATCTTGATCCACTCATTATTCATTTGAAATTTAGAAAAATCGTGCTTTCATTCTACTTTTGATAAAGATTTCTCCTTTTGCATATTTCTTCCTTAGAACCAATCAGGCAAATTTTACCTAGTGGAAGGAAAACTAAAATAATTGCTGGAAATTATTTAATAAGAAATTACAGCTAAGAAAAATCAGTGGAAAAGATTTACGCAAGTTAAATTTGCAACTAACCTGTTCAGCAACGTCAGAAATGGAGATGTCTTTTATTATAGAAGTTATTTAATAAGAAATTACAGCTAAGAAAAATCAGTGGAAAAAATTAACGCAAGTTAAACTTGCAACTAACCTGTTCACCAACGTCAGAAATGGAGATGTCTTTTATTATAGAAGTTATTTAATAACAAACCTTTCAACTAAAAATCATTCAATAATAAATCTCAACCAATCAAAGTCGTCATCATTATTATGATACCTTGATTATTGCAAACGGTTTAAATAAATAACTACTAAAAGCTCAAAGAATTTGTACAAAGCTCAAAGAATTTGTACAGACCATGCAAGATAGAAAAAAAGCCACATGAGAAATCCAAAAGAGATTTTGGAATTTAACATTAATTAGGAAGTTAGATTAAATTAATTCCTTCTCTTCCAAAATGCTCAATACTGCAAAGAAATAAATTAACCAATTCTTAAAACAAACAATATTTACATATATATTATTTACATAAATATTTTTATTTTTTGAGGACTTTAAATTATTAGATTCGAGGTTTTAAAATTTATTACTAGCGACTAGTTCAATATCTAAATCTAAAACCATTTGCATTGCTTTCTTTTCTGATAAAAATATTTATTTAATGTGAATACCAACAATTTTTGTGTCTTGATTAATAAAAAAATGATTTTATTCGTTAAAAATCCACCAATGAAGGCAAATTATTATTGATAGAATAGATCTATGTTAAACGATTCATATTTTCTAGGTCAAGCTAGGCATAAAAAGAAAATGTTTCAAATTTAGATCTGATTTATCTGTTAATAAAAAATAATTTAGATAGGTTTAAATTATTTTTAGATAGCTTTAGCTTACCATTCAATTAGATAGTTTTAGCCTTACCAATCAATTAGCTTACCAATCTGAAAATTCCAAAGATTTTCCAGACATCTTTTTACAATGAGTATAGAACTATATTCGTAAAAGAGTGTTTGGTTTCATTTAAATTAAATGGCGAAATCAAAATGGGGAAAATCTTATCTTTCAAGCTATAGCACAACATAATAGGTATTTATACCGGTTTTGAGAGCATGAAAAAAGGGACGGTTTCGAAAGATTTTATTGATAATTCACAATTATTTTCTTCTGGAAGGTCTTCTCGATTTCATTCTATTCACTGAAGAAGGCAATAAGGTATACTTGATATCTCTGCCCATTGGTGGGCACTAATTAAATTCCAAAGATTTTCGAGATCTCGAGGAATAAAACGTTTCATCCATACTGAAGTACCTTGATGGAAGTTGCAGTCGGGGAAAATAATGGCTCCATGACTTTATCACTAGTGTCCAATAATGGTTGAAGAATGACAAAAGTAGTTTCTGGAATACTTCTACTAATGCTCTTTCACAATCCAAAACGAGAAGTCAGTATGGAGCATCTGCCATACTGACTTCATATTGAATTACGACAGTTGGTAGAACTTTTTCAGTCTCTAGGCTGATAAAAATGTAGATTCCACAGACATATTAATTTTTGTTTTATATATAACAACGAGGAAAAGAATCGACAAGGCATATACATCTTGCAAACAGAAGTAAAAAATGGAGCTAAGGCATAAAAAAAATGTGATATTTTTGCTATGAGTATCATATAATGTCATTTGGAATAAATTCTTTGGATGGTCAGTATTAATTCATGAAACTAATCGGCATTTTTGTGAGAAAATCTAACTCAGAAAATTAATTTAGAATTCAATATTTCAAAATTAAGTTATCCGACTAAGTTAAAAACACTGGTTATCATACACATTGGCGAATTCTTTATTGATATTCCTTGGAGTTCAGAATTTTCTCTTTCCTTATCAATTTATGCTTTCTAGGAAAAGGAAGGCCTCATTATCATCCTGTGTAATTTTAAACCAATCATATTTTTCAGCAAAACTTTGTTTTCAATTTTCTCAAAACTTATATTTTCATTTTTTTTTTTTTTTTTTTTTTACTGTTACCATGATACCTCAAAAACTAATAGAGGTATTTGCATAAAAATTTCAGCGTGTGTTTTAAATGATATGGGCAATAAAATAAACCAAAATTTTTATTGTTGGTGATATGCTTTTTCATTTATAGGTGTTTTTAGAAAAATTAAGTTGTGAATTTATGGAAAAAATGCATAGATACATATATTTTCCCCCATAACTTTTTTGCATCTCAAAATGCTTCTTAGATTTTGGTTCATTTCATTCATCATTATATTCTATAAATTGTGTACAAAGAAAAATAGGATTACTGCATCATAATTTTGTGTCGAGTGTTAACCGATTTGGTTAAAGTACTTTTAAATTTACTACACATTTTCCTATTTCTCAAAATATATTTTAATTTCAAATTATGTTTTTGTATTTGTAGTACTTTGTATTATAATTTACGATTCATCGAAAGACCATAGTTTTAAAAATATAATTTTTTCCAAAGAGCGTAGTCGGATACCTTGATTTATCTTATAAGTGGAGAGAGAAATAGAGAGATGGAGGTAACATAAGAACGAGCGTTTCTTTGCATACATTGCTTAAGGTATCCGACTACGTTCGGAGGAATTTTTTTGAAAAATTGAATTAAAAAAAAACTTATGGTTTTTAGATGTATTGTTAATTATAAATACAAAAAATTATTTGAAAATATAACATTATTTGAGAAATAGGAAAATATGTAGTACGTTTTAATGAAATTTAACCAAAGCGGTTAACGCTCTACACAAAATGGTAATGCAGCAATCCTAATTTTCTTGGCACACAAATTATTGAATGTAATGGTGAATGAAATGAACCAAAATCTAAGAAAAATCTTGTGATGCAAAGAATTTTTTTTTTTAAAGATATACATATATATCCAATTTTACCATCAATTCTCACCTTAATTTTTCTAAAAACATTTAAATGAAAAAGAATTTCACCAACCATAAAACTTTTGGTTCATTTCATTGCCCTTATTATTTAAAACATGCGCTGAAATGTTTATGTAAATGCATCAATTAGTTTTTTTAGATATAATGTTAATGGTAGGAAATTTTGATAAAAATTAAAGTTTTGAGAAAATCGAAGACAAATTTTTGCTGAAAAATATGCTTTGCTCGAAATTCCCCTGGATGATAGATCAGGCCTTCCTTTTCTTAGAAAATGTAAACTGTTTTGGAAAAAGAAAAGCCTGCACTACAAGAAATAACAATAAAAAAATTCGCCAATGTGATCGATAACCAGTGTTTTTAACATAGTCGGACACCATAATACATAAATAACTAGACGCAAATTCTCAAACATAATAATCTCCTTTCCTTACGGTTTTATATACATCGGCATGACAAAATAATTCTGTATTACCCTACAAAAATGTACATAGTCTATTCATTTATAGATACCATCATTGGATTTCATTTTATTAAGTCGTTCATTTTAAAGATACATACCTTTTAATATGTTCCTGCTTTCACAGAAGAACCAGTTTCCGTCCTTGTCATCAGTATGAAACTCATTTCTTTTACTTACGTCTAGACCAATAATAAAATGCGATTCTTAATACACAATTTAATCAGTGAATGCGACGATATTGATAAATAAATACGCAAACAAAATGCTTACTTTTCTTTAATTGCTCCAGCTGATTCAAGATTTTGTGTCATTCTTATATTAATATTTCATCGGAAATTGTTAACCCTTTGCAATTAAGAGTTGATGAAGTTAGGAAAGGATATTTGTTTTTATGTACCGTTCCTGTTAATCATGCAGTCCTTATGTTCAATGAGCTAGCGAAGCCATAGGATGTTTTGTTTTTTGATTTTTAAGTTAAAAAAATTCTGCCCGGTGCCTTCTTCAGATGTCGATAGGTATCTAAGAAGGCACCGGGCTCTAAATTTCAAGACTTCTAAGATCAAGAGCTCTAAATTTTGCTCTTTAAACAACAGACCGGCTGGGCCGGTCTGTTGAAAAACTTTTACAAAATAGTTAAGATAAGCAGCTGTAGTGATCCCAAAGGTTAAAAAAATAAAAATCTCAGTTACAGATTAGATAAATCTCAAATTAAAATCAAAATTCTAGTTTTTAGTTTATTTTAGTTGCATTATCATCCGTTGCAAAGCAACACTAGGGCTATTTTGGGACGGACCTCGAAATTTTGAACTGCGGTCAGATAAAGAAGACGACGCCTGAGCTGACACCCATCTCTCCAAACTTCTACACCACACCAGCGGGAGAGCGTTTGGCCCCGAAGAATTTAACGCGCACTAGACCCCCTCACACGACGGTTCTTCGATGGAATTGAGTATCGAAATTGAAAGCCTCCGCTTCCGAAGTCGAGACCTGGTAACCGCGGCCCATCAAAATTCTAATTCTTATCAATTAAGGTCATAATTTTAATGTATAAAGTGATAACCATAACTTTTTTTTATAAAAGTGTTCGTTTATTTTGTCCGTCATTCTTTATTGGCGACTTGGCATCCTTGGCGCAGCAAGGGGCACACTATTATTCACTTTTACCCCAATGGTATATTTTGTAAAATTGTTTTTAATTCCTATATCAGGATTTTATTTCATAGATGAATAACTTATGTTACTAATTTTATTTATATGTTATTAGTTATCAATAACTTATGTATGTATATTTAGTTACAATTAGGTTTAAAGTATACAGTAACATTTTAAAAATAAATTAAGGGCGTTCATTCTTAAAATTCACCACATTTATATCATAATTTTAATGCATAAAGTGGTAACCATAACTGTTTCATAAAAGTGTTCGTTTATTTTGCCCGCCATCTTTATTGGCAACTTGGCATCCTTGGAGCAGCACCATTCATCACACTTACCCAATTCGTAATATCCTTAAATTCGTTAAAATGAAACGATTCCCTGTTTTAATACCTTATTTAATCGACTTAGTTTAAATGTCGTATCGAGAAAACTCAACCCGATGATAAGAAAAGGGCATTTTCTTCTTGCAGAAGACAGAGGCTGCTAATAAATAGATAAGAAACGAAGAAAATTAATCTCTTTCCATTTATTTCGAGCGGAAATGAATGGATGTAGTTAGCACATAGATAAGAATTCAGATCTAAATAAGTACAGGCAGATAAGGATAAGTAGAAATGACGCGGCTCGATCTAAATAAGGCTTGTGAAGTGTGGCCGCTCATCAATCAGTATAGAATCAAACAGAGGTCAAGAAATAGCTTCACGTTTTACTAACTGCTATTTTCGGAGCAAAACTTTATTAAATAAACAAGCAAAACTCCGCGTTCACAGTATTAGAAATAAATATGTTAATCTATTTGGTATTCATTATTTTCCGGAAATTTGAACTTTCTTCAATGAAATATTTCTCAAAATGTTATATTCCTTCCATCACTTTTGGATAAATTAACACACAGTAATCGATAGCGTATCAACTCCTTCAACCTTATAAATATTTCGGACATTTAAGGAACTTCCGTAGAGCCAGAACTGTAGAGAATAATGAAAGAAAAAAAAAAGAATTAAATTTAATACTGTCTATGAGAGGGCGTTTTAACCCTTTCTTCAATCAAATATTTCACAAAACGTATTTTCCTTCCATCACTTTTGGATAAATTAACACGCAGCAATCGCCAGAAAAAAAGGACTTTATTCGGATAGCGTATCAACTCTTTCAACCTTATAAATTGTTTGGAATTTAAGGATCTGTCGTAGAGCCAGAACCGCATAAAATAATGAAAGAAAAAAAAGTTTAATAATGTCAATGAGAGGGCTTTTTAACACCATTCTTCAATCAAATATTTCACAAAACGTATTTTCCTTCCATCGCTTTTGGATAAATTAACACACAGCAATCGCCAGAAAAAGGAGTTTATTGGATAGCGTATCAACCCTTTCAACCTTATAAATATTTTGGAATTTAAGGACCTGTCGTAGAACCAGAACCACATAAAATAATGAAAGAAAAAAAAAAGTTTAATGCTGTCTATGAGAGGGCGTGTTAACCCTTAAATGTATACTGTTGCCAATTGTCTACATCCAGTTCCACTTAATTTTATTTGAAAACCTGAATGTCTCTGTTTTCGAATGCAAGCTGATAACAGTAGGCGTTAAACCAAGTGTGAAACAGAAAAAAACCCAGTTGACATTACTTTTGGCGAGTAAATTATATAGGTGTTTTTTTTTTTTTTTTTTACATTTGAATGTGGTGAATGATGAAGTTCAGTATGTTTCTTGAAGAGATAATTTCTATTGTCGAATTCCCTATAAAGGGCCATCCATTGGCCAAGTCGAGATCTATCGAATTGTAAAAAAATTATTTCTCATGGGTTGTCAGGTAAGCTATCAGTGTTTGATGTTGTATTGGTAGTTATATTAGATGAAATTTGGATTTTTTGGAAATACTGTTTACTGTTAAAAGTCTAGATACAGATTTTTTCAAAATAAATGGACCATATTATTATCTGGGCTTGTTTTAAAAGTGATATGTGACTTTTTTTTAAAGTGGCCTGACCTATTATCCAGAGAAATTTTAAGCAAAATATATTTTTCCGTAAAAATTTGTCTTTAACTTCAATTTTCCCAAAAGTTTAGTTTTTATAGAAATTCTTCACCGTTACCTCTATTAGTTTTTGAGATACGTTATCTACTTAAAAACTCCAGCGTGTGTTTTAAATAATATTGACAATGAAATGAAACAAAAATTTTATTGTGGGTGAAATATTTTTCATTTATATGTGTTTTCAGAAAAATTAAGTTGTGAATTTAAGGAAAAATTACATATATACGTATATTTTTCCCCATAACGTATTTGCAAATCAAAAATTTTCTCAGACTGAGGTTCATTTCATTCATCCTTATACTGTATAATTTGTGTAGAAAGAAAAATAGGATGGCTGCATGACCATTTTGTGTATAGTGTTAACCTTTGTTGTTCAATTTCAATAAAATTTTCAACACATTTTCCTATTTCTCAGAACATATTATATTTCCAAGTATACATTTTTTGTGTTTATAGTATATTGTATTATGATTGACAATAAATCTATAAACCATCGTTTTAAATAATTTTTTTTAAAAATTCAATTTTTTCCGCCGATTGTAGTCAGATACCTTAAACTGCATAAATGTCATTCGATTTTCCTAGATGAAATTTAGCTGCAGTTGATTTTATTGGCACATATATAATGGTTTTACGTTCTTTTTCCTAACATTCTAAATTTCGCAAGTAGTACAGCAAATACACAGTTTACATGTTCCTCATTTATACATCGTAAACATCTATAACATATTTCCCAAATATACAAGTACAGCAAATACATATTGTACATGTACCTCATTTATACCTCGTTAACATATATAACATATTTCCCAAATATACAAGTACAGCAAATACACAGTGTACATGTACCTCATTTATACATCGTTAACATATATAACATATTTCCCAAATATGCAAGTACAGCAAATACATATTGTACATGTTCCTCATTTATACATCGTTTTATACGGTCCTGGTTCATTGGCAATGATTAAATATTTCATTTATACACACAAGTTTCGGTTTTACGTATTTTTATTCCCCCATTCTAAATTTCAAAAATTTTCTGCTTCAATCATTGCTTCTGCTTTCTTTTACTGAAGAGGGGATTTTCCTGGAAAGCAAAATCCCCTCTTAAAGCCTCCATAACATCTTTAACAAGGCAACATCTTTTGCCAAAACTTTTAAGACGCCATAAGTAAAATAAAAATTCCAAATTAAAAAAGCAGGAAGGATAGAACACCTGAAAAAACCCCATGGCTGGAGGGTGAAAATGGTCAAGGGCAGGGTCTCTTCATTGGACAAGTTGTCCGATAAACAATATCAATTCTTATGTCAGCATTTCTCAAATTCTTATGTCTGAAGTACTTATGTTTTCCTTGTTTTGCTATTATCTTTAGTTCTTTAAAAAAATTAATATATTGAAAAGCTAATACATTTTCATTGAAGGATAAAATTGAAATTTTAATCAAATTTGAAAAAGTGGAAAGGCTAGATTTTCCTGATTCAACTCTGAAAAGTGTTGTATATATCAGGGGAAAAAAAAAACAAGACTACAGCTAATGGTAATTCCACTTTAAAGAAAGTACTTATACAACAAGTAATAAAAAAATGAAGCTAATTCCTAACTAGATCAACAAAGAAAAAATTATTTTAGTGCCTTTTTATTAAATAATTGCAATAATATAAATATGTATATACATGCGAAATAATCTCAATATTGACAAGAGTTTTTTTTTCCCAGTGATTTCGCCATTGATGGTATTTATTCCTAAATTTACATCCTGCTAAATATCTTATATAAGAGAATTTTTTTTCCTTCTATATAAAACCAAAATTAATTAATTTATTAAAAATAAATAATTTTCGCAAGAATTGGACTTCCGTTGTTCACCTTCACAGGAAAAATACAGAAATCCTTGCATTTTATCGATTGAGTTACTGCCCATTGATTTCAATTTTCATTACAAATTGCTAAAACTATTTGAAGTATCAAAAATTAGTTTAATTTAATGAATGAATAATAATTTGAAAAAACTGTATTAACATGGAGTGACATTTACTACAAGTTTTAAAAAAATGTATTCGAACTTGAGAGGATGAATTAAAAGTATTTTATTAACGATTGAAAATGTGAACACACACACATATTATATATATATATATATGTATATATATATATATATAGAGAGAGAGAGAACGGGAAATTCTTGTACATTATAAAAAAATTTATTTCGTATATCTCGAAAGCGCCTCTCACTATTTAGATAAAATTTTATTCTTTATCCAAGTGTCAAATTTAGGTTTTAGATAAGGTGTTTTTTAAGTTTATTTATGCATATGTATTTCCTTTAAAAACAAACCCCGATTTTACACACACACACATAAATACCCTGCATCTTTTCTTTCATAAGTAACTTTCAGAGTTTCGTCTGTATGCTCTCATGCTGACACTGTCATACAGTACCCTCTTGTAAATTCTTATGGTACTTGCATTCTTGCCAAAGGATAACTTACTGGTATTGCAAACTTTTCTGAAATGGTGCTATATGACATTATCCGAATACGAATACGTTCGACTCACGCCCAAATAGCAGTAATTTATTTACTGTGTTAACCAATCCGAACATATCGATCATTACAATTTCAATCATTACTTTTTTAAATGATCAGTTCATATGTAGGTAAGACTGAAAAATATTCATCTGTAATCAGTATGCGATTTGTATCTAAAGAATTTCTCCGAAAAAAAAACCGTTCTTACAAAAAATACTGAGCGAAACTCAAAAGTTATTTGTTTGAAATTTTGTGAATATCTTGAAGAAATATTTAAATCAAAGTCATACCTTAAATATTTCCGAAAGTGGTTCCATGCTTATGGAAAATAAAAACAAAGGCAATGAAATTCAATGTAGGCGAGTACTATTTTTTTGAAAATGGGTTTAAAATGCAGCATAGATTTTCAAGACAAAAGTCAAGCGGGAGTCTGAAAATGAGCCAACGGAAAAAGATGACGAATGGTTCGACAATTTGCCAAGAAAATGGATGGAATCCAGCTAAAAGATATTTACTCTGTTCATGTAAATGACTTCTTTCATCATTTGATGACTTCCAGAATTTTCACATTCACAGACGACATTTTCCTTGATGGTTTAAAAAATCAAATCTTTTTGTTTTTGCTGCATGTCGAAGCTAATGAAAGTGATGAAATGATTCTTCTGATCACAGTTAAATCATGGAAACCATCTTTTATAAAGATTAAATCGCGAATATCCGCTAAAAGTTTATTGAATGGTTCAAAAGACTGATATTGAGAAGAAAACAAAATGAAAAACGTTGCTCTAATTGGAACAATGTCCAGCAATCCATCTAAAGTCTGATTTTTAGGAAAAATTATTTTCTTTCCACCGAATTGTACTAACACGCTACCAACCTTAGACGTAGACATTTTTTAAAAATGAAAAGAACATTTCTTAAAGTATTTCAAAGAATCACAACTGTAAATATCTACATGAAACCCTCTTTTAACGAGAACATTCAAGAATTGCATGTTTACGGAAGGATTTCCAAATACAAAACTAAAGGATTGCGATATCAGCAATGCAAATATCGATTAAAAAGATGTAGAAACAGTTATTATAGTTGAAAATTGAGATTTTGATATCGATATCATGACGATATAATTATTCACTAGTGATTAAGTCATAGAAGACGAACTGGCTGTCGCCAATTCAATGGAAGATTAAAAAAAAAAAGTGAAGAGGCTATTTCATTTTTCTTTAAAGGTGCAATGAACTGGAAAAAAGATACACAATTGAAAAACGAATTTACTTTGTTCAAAAAAACCCTAACTACTTTGTTTCGCTTTTACTTCACTAGCTTTTGTAAACTTCGCTAGCTTCACTCGCTACTTTACTAGCTTTTGTAAACTTCGAACTTACTTTGTTAAAAACACAAGCTAAAAGCATTCAAGGAAATGAGCTCGATTTATCCAGTTATATTTAATAATCACAAATTATCAGCATGTCATATGACGATTTATTTTTTGACTAAGCACTTGCATACATGCGTATAAATAGCATTAAAAAACTCTTTTGGTAGCTGAAATTCAGAAATAGATATTTTGACATGAAAGTTACTATCTGTGAACAAAAATTGTAGATGTAAGACACAGTCAAAATTAGGGTATGAAAAACATTTTTCCTCCCCTCACTTCTCAGATATCGAACTAACAGCAGCAAAAGAAACCCTTCAAATATAAAAATTGTTTGGGGTAATGAGGCGCTGATTCATTTAATTGGATTTAATTTTCTGTCTTCAATAGTAAGGGATTTATAGCAAAATGAAAATTTCGACGATCCACCATTTTAATTGCCCTGAACTATATAAGTCATTTATGAATTCGTCCGCGATTTTTGCAATTCTAACAACATATTAACAGCCAATTAAAATCCAAACCACATAACTGTAGCTATCCTGTTGACAAGATCACCTGAGCAAAGCCTACTACGCATATTATAAATAAACTTCCGAATAAATTCTCTCGTAGAATTTTTATGACAACGATTAGAATAGGTAGTCTTCCTATAGGAATCTACCTAAAAATGCATAAATAGTACTCAGTATCTATATAAATAAAAATGAATGTTTGCATGTCTCTTATACGTACTTATTACTCGAACTTATGGGATGGTAATAGGCATAGTAAAAT
>JAPMOQ010044905.1:0-11824 GCA_026543055.1 Argiope trifasciata
TATATATATATATATATACGTTTATTGTACTAAGGCAGCCAGATAGAGATCTCCTCCCGAATGGATTCCGTTTAAAATTTAATAAAAACCAACAGAGTTGGGAAAAAATCCATTAATTAAGCTTCAGGGGTCTAGTTCGGAACGATTTTGACTTATATGCATTCAGACATTTATATAAAAATGCATTCAGGTATTTATATACAAACGCATTCAGATATTTAGATTAACAGATGATGAAAGGCAAATGAATTCTATGTTCTTTTTCGAACTTTGAAAGTAGAGTCAAAATCTCTAATTCGAATTTTTTTGAAAAATAGGGTGATTTATTTTTATTTACTTTATACCTTTAAAATTTGTGAAATTTACAAGTAACAAATATAGCAAGTAAGCACTTCTTGATTATTAAACATGCATTTACCTCGGTATTCAAAATTTTAATTAAATTTTTAATTAATCAACTTTTTTCCCATTTTCATACTGTCGAAGTGTATCATTATGCAAAAACAATTTACCATTCCGAATAATAGTTTTATTCCACAGTTTAAATTTTCATAATTTTTAAATATATTTTACAACAGTTGTAGTTTTGGATAATGGATATAAATTCAGGTACGTTGTAATTATCTGCTTAAATATTTCCCTTTTAAGGTTCCAAAATATGAATATTTAGTTTGGTTATAGGATTTGGCAATATCAACAACATATGATTTTGCTTTCCATCCGTAAGAAAATAATTTCGATTAGATTTTGAATCATCTTTTCATAATCGTAAACATATACTCCTTTTCATACTTTTGAAGATATTTTTTGCTGAGTTAAACCTAAATATTATCGAAATGATGAAAGGCAAATGAATTCTATGTTCAAACAAGTCGATTATTTAAAACGTTCGAAAGAGCTTCACGACGGAGAAATAATTTAAAAGTTTATCAAAATTTCAGTGTGTTTCCATGATCATGTTTACGAAGGATTATTATCCTAATGAACATAATATTTAAATTTGATGTTTACATTTCAATTTGTGACTGTAATAAGGGCTTTTTATAGTATAGGATGCTCTTTGAAGTTCTTCTATTGCACATTAATCTAAAAAGAGCAACAACTATTTCGCATATTTTATATCAAGATGTAATAAACTGACGATGAAACGTTGCAGTGAAATCGGTTTTATCACCACTTGATGGTAAACAACAGAATTAAATGGTCTTCTCTTCTTTCTTTTTTTCTACGAACTGTTTTCAAACAGTTGATACTTTTAGCAATCACCAAAAACGCATGTGCGTGTGTGTGCACGCACATATACATGTATGGGTGTGTGTGAAAAGTAAAAAAGGAGAGAGTGTTGGAGCACGACAGAAACACCTCCTTGGCCTTAAGCTACCAAAAATGGCGAATATACACCCGTTTTTAAAAATTTAATTAAAATATTAATTAATTAAAATTTGGTGAATTTTGGTGCTTTTCGGCAATGATATCCAAAAAATTCTTGCACAAAAATAAATATTATGCTGTTTAAAAAAAAAAATTTAAACGCGCTTTTTTTTGTTAATTTAAAATTTTGCGATATTTTTGGCAATTATTAAGTATTTCTTTTTGACTAACCTCCAATAATAGATTACATTTTTGTTCAAACCATTTTTATTGTTTCATCAGCTATCTGATCGGGTGATTTTCTTCATTTATTGAAAGCTAATGAAGAAAGTTTTTTTTAAATTTAATTTTATGTTTAGAGATAGACAAAAATACTGAAGATAAATACTGCAAAAGTTAGAAAGCAGTCGAACCGGGTATTTAATGCGGTCAAATTTGCCCAAGACATTAACATAATTAATCTAAATTCCATCACCCATTGGAACTGACCAATTGCATGACTGTAAAATAACGAATGTTACATAGAAAAGGTTAATAAAAATAAACATAGACTTTCTTAGCCAAAAGACAGCTTCTTCCTTTATTTGCAGGATTCAGAAATATATACATTGCAAAAATTAAGATTGCTAACACTTCGAAATAAACAATAACAAAAGTTGTTGTGGCCACCTCTTTTTAAAATATTAATTTAACAAACATATTATTTACATTAAAATACTATACTACTTAACAAATTAAATACATATGAAATAATTAGAATCTTAAATCAACATTAAAATCATTAATAATAAGAAAAGAGCAAAAACCGTTTCGCAGTGGAGAGTCGCCACATTTATGCTTTAAATAGAGCAATGACGTCATGGGATTTTCTATTAGAAAAGTTCAAGTACACAGTGAACGGAACATACGTAAGAACAATTAACTCAGATTTAAGGCCTAATAAGTTACCTGGATTATGAACATGAAAATTACAATGCGATTTAAATGAAATGAAATAGAACCAAATTCTTGGCCAATCAGCTGGTTGCCATGGTCAAATCTCCTTCTTCAGCAGAAAAAAGTCTCAGTAGCGTTACTGAGCTTACACTTACGAGACGATTTAAAAATCAGAGAAAATTAAAGATGCACCCTATAATATTTGCACAAAAGTCCTTGAAAAAATACGAATTTATCCTTTAAAATACATTCTGCAATAATATTAATTTATAAAATTGCAAGATGAAATGAAATTCGAGTGGACACAATAAAGTTTGACATATATATATATTGTATTAAGTATTTTAAGAAATAACAAATTATAATAAATTGCAGAAATATCCCAATTACCTAGACCCCCAAATGGCATGCGCAAATATCATGTCAGAAATGTGCAGTAATTTAAAAGTATTTTATTGAGAAATCAGTAAGAACTAACTTTACAAAATATTTAATTCTTAACAACTATTAATCCTGTTGAACTAGCAAGTCACCAAAGACGATTAATTTATAATACATAAAATATTCATCAGAAATTTCATTTTTGAAAATATAATTAACTTATTGGTTTTGCCCTGTTAGAATTTAAGGAAATCACTTTAACTTTATCAGAAGACTTTTTTTAAATGATCTTTTTTTTTTTTTTTTTGTAAAATAAATAATTTTGTACGAAATAGCGTGCGAAAATAACTTTTTAGTAAATTACTACAGGTTATAAATCATTATTTTTAGAAAGAAGCATCATTCAACCATATAAAATACAAATAAAATATCATAATTTGAAGGACGGAGCCCTTTTATATATTAAACATGTCAAAAGAAAATTACCAACTGTATTTTGGAATTTTTCGCTTATTTTACGAAAGACAAAGGAGGTGCCATACCTTAACAAAGATGATATGTGTTAGATGACTTAATTAGATGTTTAGATGAAAATTTAATGTGCATTTATTCCATTTATTTACAATCATGCTAGATATGTACCAATGATGTCAAAATTAAATATTATTGATTTACAATATTTCAAAATTAATAATGTTTAGATTTGAAACATTTGTGATGAACTAATCACAGATTCTATTGAAAATGTGGTCCAAAGCAAAATTCTCCAATTAGAAGCAGAAAAGGAAGTTAACAGTTCCTTAATAATTTAGTTTTTTTTTTAAATGAATAAATTCAATAGTTGCAAATGTTTCATTTTGTTACGCCAGAGCAAGTTACACATATAAAATAAAATTTAAAAAATATTCTCATTTTTCGTCAAACTGAAAATTAAGTTTAATATTCCACATTCTGATATGGAATCACCAATTCGATGGTATTTCGAAGCATCATATGCCCTTACTGTTGCTAACATTAAAATTTAATAAACAGAATTGTGATTTTACTTAATAAAAAATCAGAAATGAATATAATTAAAATGATTAATAGTTTCCCCGTTTTTATTAATAAATTACTCATGAATTGCTTAAGCTTATATCATCTAATGCTTCAAAAAGAAATTACCAAAAAATATACATTTGATTTGATTTTTTGAAAGATGTGAGGATTTAAGCTCAACTTTTGTTTCTTCTTATAATTTAAGCTATATTCTTTACGAATTACATTAATTAAATACATCAGTAAAAATGATATAGATTTTTTTAACCTTCTGTGTTATGTACAGCACTCATTGTAATATTCTGTATCTCATTAACATTTTATTTAAATCTTCAACTAATTTAATATGTTAAAAGAAATAAAACCGTTGTTTTAAGAAGCTACTGTTATTGATGTTAAAAGAAGAAAAAAAACATTATTTTAAGCAGTTATTGTCATTGATGTTAAAAAAACCATTGTTTTCAGCAGTTATTGTTATTGATAAAAGAAAAAACCCATTGTTTTAAGAAGTTGTTATTATTGATGTTAAACGAAAAAAACCATTGTTTTAAGGAGGTATTGTTACTCATGTTAAAAAAAAACATTGTTTTAAGAAGTTATTGTTATTGGTGTTAAAAAAAACATTGTTTTACGAAGTTATGATATTGTAATTGTTTCACAGTTATTACTCCTGATTTGCATTAAGGGAACAACACCAACACCACTGAAAGAATATACGAAGGTATCACATAAGCTGCATGGTAACAAGAGCATACCACAACGTCCAGGCCCACCATCACTGTCCTTGTACAAAACATGATTAATAAGCATTACCTGCTCTTTAATTCAAGAAAGAAATATTAAGCAAGAAGATTATGCACCTTTTTTCATTAGTTGTTTCCGCGGCCAAGATCTCTTTACAGGGTGTTAGTTTTTGACGTGTTATTTTATCCTCACGGAGAAAGGGCGAGAAGTTTTTTCATTAAATTAAGCCGGCTCGCGATCGATGAAATTATTATACTGGGGTTGGTTTCGTGTTTTCTTCTTATCATCTTCTAGAGTTAATTAGGTAGGTTTCAGGAGGAAATAAAAAGGTGAATATACTTTAAACTTTAGCTCCGTGAAGTTGATATTGTTTCCTTGTATCATATGTGCCATTATTTTTTGCTTTAGTTTTTAGGGTCTTTTTTTAGTTACGTAACAAATCAAAAGTTGGATTATAAGGATGGAAAAGCCACATTTTATTGCTATCCATTTATATTTAAAGTTAATACAATTATCAAATAGTTTATTCTTGTAAAAAGTTTTCCATGCAATGTCGAAACTGAAATATTTTAATATATTTACTCTTTTTAAATTTGATTATCTGTGAGAGAACTTTCAATTATTTTTTGAAAGTATATTAATTTAGCGCAGCATTTTACACTGGCGAAAGAAAATTAGTGGAGAAGTCATAAAAAAAGTGTTTTACTCAGTTTCTATCAAGTGAAGGTTAATGAAAATTAGTTTGTTGGAACTTGTTGAATTTGAAAGGTGGTAAAATATTCCCTCGCCTTAAATTTGATTATACGTGAGAGCACTTGTATTTAATTTTTGAAAGATATTGGCTTAGTGCAGCATTTTACACTGTAAAAAAAGGAACAGTCATAAAAAAAGTGCTTTATTCTAATTCTATTAAACGAAGGTTAATGAAAATTAGCTTGTTGGTACATACATGAAGATCAATGAGTTCAGGTTGGTGCCAGAAGATAAAAGAGAGCGCAGATTTTTATATTAGCGAGATAAATTTTTTTAAAAAAAACAGCTACAAAAAAGTTTTGCATTAATTCTATTGAGAGAAAAATAATAAAAATTAGTTTTTTGGTAACTGAAGGTCAATGCCATCTACATGGATACTCGTTTACGTTACGCAAAACTGTGAAACGTTTTGAAACCTGACTTTTTGGCACTTGTGTAAAAGAGTGTAACCGTGTGCTTCAAATTCTGTTTTCAAGGATAATACGAGGAGACGAATAAAATAGTCGGAACATATTTTTTGAATTGCATTTGGAGGAATATGAGGTACAGTGGGCCCCAAAATTGAGTATACACTTCGAAAGTCTGAAATATTTTATGAAGAATAAGCCAAATTTTGCTGTGAAATAATCGAATTTTTCTGTGACGATCCTCCAATCATGTCTCTCCTGCTTTGTGAACAAATAAAGTAGTTTTGGCTTTCCTTTTTTCCGAAAAAGAAATGAGCATGAACATTTCTCGAAAAACTGTGTCACAAAATTGAGTATACACCTTAATGAAATGGTCAGTTTACTACCAGTTTTTTTTAATGAATTCGTTAAACTATTATTGCCGCTGGACATGAAAAATGTAAACTTTTTAATAGTTTTTCACTGATATAATAAAATTTTTTGCAATCTTAAAATCATGAAATGAGCTCTAGGAAGGAAACTTCTGAAAGAGAACGTTGTTTAGTCATTAAATGGTCAGAAGATGACAAATCTCTCCGAGAAATTGCTTCGTTAATTGAAAAAGTCATGGTTGTGTTCAAAAAAATAATTCAAAAGTATTGAAAAACTGGATCTGTGGCCAATATTCCAGGAAGAGGACGTAAGGAAATTTTAATCGCTACTGCAAAGAGGAAGATTATACGTTCCGTAAAGAAAAACCCGAAGCTAAGCGTCCCAAAACTAGCATCGTCAATGTCCTCAGAGATTGGAAGAACCGTTTAAGCTGAAACTGTTAGACGCGTTCTTCATAATGCAGGATTTCATGGCCGTACTCCAAGACGAAAACCTCTCATTAGTCACACCAATAGAAAAAAAAGGCTTTCATTCTCAAAAATTCCTATTTCAAAACCGGAATCATTCTTGAACACTGTTCTGTTCTCCAATGAGAGCAAATTTAATCTGTACAGAAGTGACGGACGATATAAAGTATGGAGACAAGTTGGGAAAGAAGTAGACCCTGCGAACACCATAAAGACGATTAAATATGGAGGTGGATCCGTCCTCGTTTGGGGCTGTATGGCATCAGGAGGAGTAGGAGAACTTGTCTTTATTGATGGCATCATAGACAGAATGGTATATCTTGACATCTTAAAGAATAATTTACATAAAAGTGCCAACAAAATAGGACTTGGGTCAAATTTGGTCTTCCAGCAAGACAAAGATCTGAAACATACGGCGAAGATAGTCAAGTTATATTTATTGTACCATTGCAAGCAGCAACTACATACTCCACCACTATCTCCAGATCTAAATGTTATAGAAAATTTATGGGTTCAGTTGGAAAAATCCGTCCATGAACATGATGCGACAAGTAAAGAGGATCTAAAGACGGTCTTACGAGAAGAGTGGGCAAAACTGTCTGTTGAAACCACAAAAAAGTAGGTTGAATCTATGCCTAAAAGATTATGAGATGTGATCCAGGCAAAAGGATATGCAACGAAATATTAATTTGCTTTTATTATGAAAATTAATAAAGATGTATACTCAATTTTGTGATGTAGTTTTTTATCCAAGTCTCATATTTATTCTTTTTTTTTAAATTCGATTACGTAATTTTTTTCTTTACACATTGGAAGAGGAAGGGAATTAGTATTAACAGTAAAACACACGATTTCCTTTTTGCAAAATTTAGGTTGTTAGATAAAAACATACCTTACACGTCAAGCAGTATACTCAATTTTGAGGCTCACTGTATGTCGTGCAACATGAAGAAAGGAAGAAGTACCGATGTTAGCACATGTCTAAATGGATCTAAATATTTGCCAAAAACTTAGATCACGAATTTATAAACGGAATTTAGTTCTGTGAACATAATCAGTTCAAATCTTAAATATGTCAAAATTGACTTTATTTGGCAACAATTGTCAATAGAAAAGGAAAATTGTCATAAGATCAGATTGTAAGGAAGAATTCAATAGATTGAGAAACTTTATTATTTATATTATATAACAAGCTGAAAAGCATGAGCTTTTTTGCTGCAATCATTTAATATCAAATGATTACCACAGTAAACACTTTGACTGTAGAGGAATGCCTCAAATGCATCCGACTTTCCTTTATTTTTGCTTTCTTCTATGAGTTGAGAGTTTTCAATCCGAACTGTGCAAAAAACATGAAAGAATATACAGAACTTTAAGATCTTATTATGACAGACATCTACATCAGGTCGCTTTATTATTTCAAATATTCTTTCTGGTTGTATAAAGATGCAAGCGACAGCAACTTTCCTCAAACGGATAAAATTTCGCGGCTTTATCACGCTACTTTTATGACCAATTATCTTGAGTCAAATTCATAAAGCGAACAAATTCGGCCATATGTTATTTGAAATTCATTCCGATAGAACATGGGTAGGACACAAAAAGACATCACTATTGCTGGTGGGACTCAACATCCTCCAAAATATCCAAACTGCCATTTATCGTGAATGCTAACGTTCGCAGTCGTAGGGAATTCCAACAGTCTCAATGTCATCCAGGAGACTCAAGTCATTATTTATTGGAAAGTTAATACTTTGAGAATGCTCTATTTCATGGGCAGTTTTAAAAGTACTCTATAGTATCCTCCAGGATATTCAAGACGTTATTTATCTTGAATACATATTATAAATGATGGCACTCCTGAACAATTTCAACAGCTAGAATTGAAAATTACTCTGAAGCTTGAAATTGTACCAGGAGAAAAAACATAATTCATTTATTATCATAAGAGTCTGTAAAAAACTGTGTGGTCTTCTTTTTTCTTCACGCTGCTCTCTCCTACTTTAACCCTCAACCGGGTAATTTGGATAAGTGAGGATGTAAAAAAATTAAAAGAAATTTTTCAAATAATCCATTACATAATCTGATTTTTAAAAAATAACTTCTAACAGTTTAATTAAAATTTAATTTTTGAAATATTCGGATTTTTTAACCAATATGAAGACATAAGATAACTACATATATTTTTTGCCTGTTAATAATCTGATAAGAGGAATTGTTTCAGATTTGTTAATTAAAAATTGTACGTTTTATTTTTTGCGTTATTGCATTTGAAATATTTTGGAAAAACAGAGAATATGTGTTTATTTCATTCACAATTCATTTCAGTTAAAACTTACCTTCGAATAATATTTAGTTGCCACTGCATTTAAAAAAAGGAACAGGATTATCGCAATATGCACATAATTATATAATAGAAACGTAAGAAAAAAAAGCGAAGTGTACCTAGTCTTATCTTTAGTACATTCGCTTCTTTTTCTATAAATCATTAACATAAAAAATAGTCATTTCAATAAAAAAATTAATGAAACAGAATTATACATGTTTATTATAGTATTTTTATACCTACATTTTATTCCTCTGTTTTATTACTTTTCTGGTATTTAGCTGGTATTTATCTTCAGTTAATTATTTCAAGGAAGTGAAGAGAACACGAGACGATAAAAAAATGATAGTTCTTTGCATATTTGGTAAATATTGCCATACAAATGTAACATGCAAAATTCACTAATTGCTTGATTTGTAACTTTTAACTTAAAATCAAATTACATTTTATTTTTATGTCTTATACATAAATAAATGTGTAAACGTTTTAAAAAATATGAAATGAAAGCCGTGTGTATGATATTATAAACTGTCACGATATGAAGTGTACGATTAAATTTTTTGTCCATTAATCAAGATTGAAAAAAAAAAAAGAATTGATGCCAGTTTAAATTTCAGGAGAGCATTTGTTTAGATGCATTTATGGCGTCTGAACAAATTTCTTAGTGAATCGCCTGCGATGATCTATACCGTAATATTTTAGACAGCAGATTTTTAAAAACCTTTTTTGAAATAAAACTCACTAAAGACAGCAACGTGGTCACGCGAAAGCACATAATTTAAGAAGTACATAATGTGCAGCGAATTATTTCTTTGTCCCCTTAATAACCCCAAAATTCAAATTTTGTTTAGTTTAAAGCAAATTTCATACATTCAAATTTTAATGGGGTAATAGAACCATAACATTAATCTCCAAACAAAAAAAAACATTATTTTAAACTTAAGGTTTGTTTTTAAAAAGATGAGTCCTTAAAGCTATAAACTTTTCTGTTTTAATTAAAAATGTACCTGCGTATTAAATTTTGAAAAACATTTGAGGCTTCCAGAAATATCTATATTAACTTAGTTAGTAAATATTAAAGCCTTCTTCGTTCATTTCTTCTTTAAAGCGTTTTTTTATTACTTGTAGTTTCCAGATAATTTGATTCGGAAAAAGTAATTAAAATATGCATATTAATTTATTCTATTTTTAGATTTAACTATGCGAGCAGTAAATGTTTTAAATTTCATTCAAAAATGAATTAAAACATTTAATCAAGCGTAGGTAATCTTAATTAAGAATTGCTGACAACTTTAAGATTTTCTTTATATACAATCATTCATGTATGAAATTCTTTGAATCTATTTTTATCATTAAAATTTGAGAAAAATAATCTTAAGCATGATTAAATCGGAAAAGAGCATAAGTTTCATTTTGAGAAAAACATGTTTTGTGAGAAACTTTTCCCTTTGAAAATTCAGATTTACATTAAAAAAGAAATTTTAATCAAGCATTCAGCGCGCTAAAATTAAAAGAATGAATTTATTTCATGTTTGAAATGAGAGAAGAAATATATCAACTGTTAGCATTTAATTAATAATTCAGATGTTTTTGCAATGAATTAAATTATATTTTGAACTATGAAATTTAATAAAGTATTAAATTACCAATTAATTGTATAATTAAATTGAAGGACTGAACTCTAAATTTTTATTTTTTCGGATTCAGATGTTGCAACAAATTTTAAAGAAAGATTTACTTTTCAGAAATATTTGATTAAATTATGAAAAAATAAAAAATAAATCTTTTAATTTATTAGAAATTTAAATTGTTGCTTTGATACACTATTTGAGGGTGACCCTTGAGAAAATCCTCAGGACGGATTCATTATAACTTTATGATTCCTTGGCTTTAAATGTATTATTTATTACTAATATTTATTCTAATTTTGTTCAGTTCATTTGTGTTTTAATTGTAGCAGCATTAGAGCTCTCTAAATACAATGTATATTTATTTGAAAGCTTCAATAAATTTTTGAGAGTAAAGTTCATTTTTATTGTTTTTGGACTTTTAAGATTGACTCACACTAACTTTATTTTTCTTTAATAAATAATGCACAGGTATGAAAAGGTAACCGTAAGATAAGAGTTAAAATATACAATTTTTGGCTCTTGAAAAACCAGGCCGGATAGTCACGAGCTGGATACTCGAAATTGTAATGTACTTTAGAATCTATAGACAAATAAATGTGTTAACACTTTACCGTTTCCATCTCCTTTGGGTTGTAATACCAATCCACGATCTCGCCAGAAATTTCATATTCTCTTCTACATATTCCTCGTCAGCTCAAATTCAGTTTAATTCATTCCAATTATCGCGAGTATTAAACGGAATATTCGAATCTTATTTTTGCAAATTTTCACATTTCAAACTTCATTGCACTAGAAAAGAACATTTTTGGAATTGTGCGTTGGTTGGTAGGCACTTAAACACAATAATTCAAAACCTCAAAAAATTTCAAATAAATATTGAAAAAAAATCTGTCTTCTGTATATTTTCTTAGAGCACATTCTCCTAAAAGCGGAAACAGTTGAAGAGATAAAATTTGCCGTATGATTCAATTTCAAAACTTTTATAATTTTGTGTCAAACTTGTTAAAAGCTTCAGTATCTCAGTACAGATGTTTTTTGTATGCAAATTTAACTGTGTTAAATTAGATAAATAGTAAATCTTAATTCATACTGCAAAACTTTAGCACTATATTTAATTTCAGACTAAATCAATCGTCCGCTGTTTCGTGTGCATTTCAAAAACAAAATAAATTAAGCAAATTAAATTCGCTATGTATCCTATCAGTAAATAGAAAAGTTCCAAACAACAAATTAGTTTTACTTCGCTGAATTGCGAAGCTAAAGAGAACGCATACATAGTATACAGTAGTAGATGTGTATATAGTATGCAGTAGTAATAGATAAGAAAACGCATATATAATATGCAGTAGTATACATAAGAAAATTCATATATAATATGCAGTAGTATAGATGAGAAAA
>JAPMOQ010044912.1:0-12783 GCA_026543055.1 Argiope trifasciata
TCGGTCCCTATCTCTCTTTGATAAATATCAAAATGAATACGATTATCATTATTACTTACCTGCTATTTAGGATGAAGTAACTTCCTCAGTTTTTTGTGAAGAGAATCTAGCAGCTCTTGAAAATTCGATCAGAGTCTGCGCAGCTTCAAAAGTTTTTTCATCAAGATTGTTTCTATCTTCAATCTAAATGGTTAAAATATAATCAAATTGCTTAGGGGACAGATTACTAAAGAGATATGACATGATGTCACATCTGATTTTTAATGGTCTCAGATAACTTATCTGAGACCATATGAGAAACTTAAGTTAATGATGATAACAGAATGTGTTATTAACTAATTACATAATTTACTGTATAAATAATAGAAAATACTGTCTAATACACATAAAATTGCAATTCTCAACACATATTTTTCCACACTTCAATACAACATCTAAAAGGAAATTAGAGAAATACCTAGCGAATGGAACAATATTCTCTTTCTCTCGTGAAATGCGTGTATGTAGTTATAAAATTTTAACTTTAGTTTAATGTGGTTGTTATTAAAACTGAAGATTCAGATTTCCCAAAATCTTTAAGAAATACAACGCACAAAGAAGAAAACAGCTTTAGGCGTCTTTAATAGCATAACTAATACATCTTTTAAAATTTGAACAAATGAACATAATTAGCTGATAAAGTAATTAAAAAACGTAAATACATAATGTAAAAATTAGATTAAAAAATTTAGTGACTATTAATTACAGTTAACAAGGTATTCACCAGAGGTGGTTAATTTTAAATAAAGATAAGATTTTTATCAAAATTAATTTTTTTGTTATATCAGAAAAGAAAAGTTTTTAGGAGAAAAAACAAATGTAAACTTAGTTTATGTTGGATAATTAGTCCCTTAATTTAATTTGAATTATGAAATTAGCTCAGGCGTTGAAGAACTTACGTTTTGCTCGTTCGTTTCCTCTTCCTCGTTAATTTCTCCTAATGGAGCTGAAAAAAATGATAAATTAAGCGAATTTTAATTGATATAGTATTTCTATTTAAATGAAAGAAATTGAAACGAATATCCTTAATGCCAATATTGAAGTCCCTCATATTCTTAAGTTCATTAGATAGCATCAAAAATCAAATTACTTTTTTCTTCAATGTTAGCATATATGCAGTCAAAATAAAAAGAATATTATTAAAATATTTATTTTTATCTATTGAAAATATTTACCTTAAAACCTAAATATTTACAATAGATAAAAATAAATATTTTACTACAGACTTCTTTTTGTATGCAGGCTTTATATTTCAAAATATAAAGTTTAAATTTAAACGTCTAAGACATTTTTAGGAAAATTATGTAGCAGAAATGCATTTTTTTTATAATTAAGTATAAAAATTATACAATTAATAATAAAAATTCATTTTATAGAAAAAATTTTAAAAAAATTCTAAAAACTGACTTGAAAAATGACTTTTTTTTGTAATATTTAAATAATTTGTTTTGGTTACATATAAATATTTATATTTCAGTATATAATTCTTAAAGTTTGCATCTAATTAAATTTAAGTGAGGAACTTGCAAGCATAAATGATTGATGTATTAATTTAGCAGGTACATTTTAAACAACGCAAATAAAACTTATTAAACATAAAATAAATCTTATAGAATTTGATGATAAGATTTACAAAAATTCTTAACTCACTAAAACGGTGCAATATTAAATTAAAAATAATTTTCAAATTATATTATATGAAACTATCAATCCTTAATAACTGGTATATTATTAAAAATTTAATCCAAAAAGATAAATTTTAAATACTTACGAATATTTTCATTGAAACAAAATTGGAAGTACAAGTACTTCTTTTCCTTCGATTTCAAACGTTTTATACAGCTATGCTTTCGCATAGCTGTGATAAAACGGTGTTTGGAATTAGTATAATACTTTGGATCATTTGATGGTATTGTTCTGCCTTTGACGAGATCCCACTCCTGTTAAATAAAAATGATTTATTAGAAAGTTAATGAATTCAGAAATTATTAAAAAAAATCAACGGCAACAAAATTTATACCATCGGAGTTGATACTATCTGTAAACATAATTTTGTCAGTGGACACACGGAAATTAATTTTCAAAAAATATTTGAAAAATAAAATACAATACCAAAAATATTTGTGATTATAAATTTTGTTAATATTCAATAAATCTATAACTATTTTGAGATTTTAAGAACAATTTTTGATTTTTTTTTCAAACATTCATTTCTTTAGGTGTACGAATTTCTAGGGAATAAATTTTACATGGTTATTTTTCAGTCTTCATTCGAATAATACACATTTTTCTTCCCCTTATTAATTTTTCTTTACTGCCTCAACCTTTAAACTTTTCTTAAACACCAACCAAACTGGTCTTTCTAAATTCAACTTTTAGAATTTCATTTAAGTTCAGATGAAGCCCTTCAATTTTAAATATAATAACTGAAATAATAATTACAGTGAAAATTACTCAAACAGTATGAAGAAATCGGGAATTATTACTTAATTTTCCACAATCAATTCATAATTTCTTTAAATCATCGGTCCGAAATTCCATTTTTAGAAAAACGTTTAAATAAAATATTTGATAAAAAGGATTATCTAAATGTCGTTTGACGATGGAAGAATTTATTGAATTAAAAGTTACTTCAAGAAATTGTTAGTTAATAAAATGTAGACACATATAGTGATAATTAATGGATAATTAACAATATTTCCTCTCGTATTTATTTTCTTTTGAAATATTATATTTACTTTGAACACTTGGAAGTCTTCTTCTCTCCAGTGAGATGCACTTTTATGCTCACTGAAGAGTTTAAATCTGGCTTCCTCTCTACTGACCCAAGTCAGTAGATGCCTGAATTTTCCACTTTCCAATGCAGGAATCAAGAAATTTTCAATCAATAGGTTTTGGGGCATAGTGGAATCTGTTAATAATAAATGGAAAATGTATAAAATTATTGTAATGTCTATGGTTCACAAAATCAAAATAAATAAATAAAATAATAAAAATTAATTAAAAAATTATATAGAGGGTGATGTAATTTTAACCTGTTGAATTTGAACATTTTTTCATGCGAAATATTATTGACTGAACTGCAATCAAAATTCAGATATATCCTTTACTATACATATTACATTAAAGGATACATATAAGTGATTAGTGTCCCTCTTATACATATCCTTTAATTACAGTAAATGATTATCCCTTATTATTGCAGGGGCCGCGGTGGCCTGGTGGTAAGGTCTCGGCTTCGGAACCGGAGGGTTTCAGGTTCGAGACTCGATTCCATCGAAGATCCGTCGTGTGAGGAGGTCTCTTGCACGTTAAATCTGTCAGGCCAAAGTCCTCCCGCTGGTGTGGTGTGGAGAGGGAGGTGCCACTTCAGATGTCGTCCTCGTCATCTGACCTTGGTTCAGAATGACGAGGTCCGTCCCCAAATACCCCTCGTGTTGCTTTAAACGTTACGTTAATATCACTAAACTAAAACTAAACCCATATTATAGTAAATACGTGATACTTAACCCATATTATAGTAAACGATAAGAATTTAGAGGGCGAGTGTCCCCAAAACTTTGTTCCCTATTCCCTAATAAAGATACTATTTCCATCCCACCCCTCTGCATCATAATTGTTTTTTGGATGCTATGGCAATCTGAGAGCTATAGCTGCCCATTTTTTTCATTTTTTGCACAATTCTTCATACTATGCTTATTGAAATTGTTCTATACCAAATTTTGTTCTGAATTAATCAAAAGAAATATTGAACGAATTGCAGGGTTGTGCTTATTCAGATAATTATGAATAAAAATTCCATTTTTAGAAAAACGTTTAAATAAAATATTTGATAAAAAGGATTATGGATGGTGAAGAGATTTTCATGTAGAAAGCATGGGGAAAATGCGTTTCGATTACCCTTGACCAATCCAGCTGATTTTTAATTTTTTAAAATTAACTAAAGAACTTGCTGCTTATTTTCAGGGGGGAAAATCTCGGAACTACTGCGCATGTGTTACCTGCGGCCACTGCTCCCCAAAAAAATGTGAGAGAAACGATTCAGAAGAAGAAAAAATATTTATTTATAAAGGCACATAGAGAGATTACCAGTTGTGAAATAGTGCTATTAAAAAAGAAAATAAATATGGCTGGAAAAAAATATTGAAATTATTGAGAAAATATTCTTGAAAAAACCATCTCAATTTGAAACCTCCGAAATAGCATTTTTCATTACCTTCAGTAGTTCTCTCCTCCATTTGTGATTTAAAATAATGTAAAAATAGTGCTGGAAATATTCTGATTAATAGAAATTTTGTTTAAAAATTGTTAAAAATATTTTCGCACTTAAAAGTATTTTATTTTTAAATATTTCAAGGGCGGAATCTTAGTATCTTGATATGAACTCGTTAAAACAAAAAAATAGTTAAAGCAGTAAAATAGAGAGTAATACATTTTGACTAATCCAGCACATATTTTTAGATTAAAAAATATTTTTCAATTGATAATTTTGAGATGAATAAAAGAAAATCCACTTGTTGATGTATATACATCAGAATTGATGTTTAGAAAGGAAAAATAGATGTTACACGTTTAGGCTTTATTCTTATCTTGCGAGTGCTGTAAAATTTTTGAAAAACTACTTAAAACATTAATATTTTAGAATTCATGATAAATGGATTCTAGAAAGTCTTTAAAATAAAAAAAAATCATTACATATTTTAAATTAACATTTTAAAAATGAAATGACATATAAGACAAAAATCCATCTTATATGTCTTTCCTTACGATTATCATATGTTATATGGAATATTTCCCATTTAAACAATGTGAACATTGAAATAAGCCAAATTTATACCTAATATTTAAATACTGGGATCGACTGAAACTTAACGCTATATTTTCAGAGTTTTAGAGCAATGAAATATTAAGCAACCAAAATACTTTTGTGATGGTCAGATTATTATTTGTGAAGTTCAAAAAATAAAAACATATAAGATTAATTATTGAATTAATTGTGTGCTAAATTCCTTCACTGAAGTATACAATTAAAAAATATTTATCTAATAATAAAATTAAATAAATCCTCAATTTCTATAGTTTTTATTTTTTTAAATTTGCGGCGTTTACTATGTAGAAAAAAAATGTACTGTCACAAAATAAATTTACTTTTTATAATGAAAATCAGTAATTTTGCAGAATCTAATTTTTTTTTTTGTAAATAAATAATATATGCAATTTCTGTGAATCAGCCAAAAATTACAGCTGTCTCTTGTTCTAATTTTGAGATGGGCTGATAAAACAATTTTCGATTGTTAGAAAAAAATGTATTTTTTAGCATACTGCCTTAATAGAAATCCTAAATGCCTCCACTCTTTCATGTTTGCATAAATGTCAGGTGCATAACAGATTCAATATTAAAAATAAAAGAAATTGTATATATTAATATTTCTTTTTTGAAACATTGTAATTTGCAACAATAAAACATAAAATAGTCAAAACGCGGAAGTAAATAATTCCAATCAGTGTTCAAAAAAGACGGTGTAATGATCATTTTAAGAGTAACATTATTTTTTGTAAAACACCTAGAAATGATAGAAGCGTATAAAAAAAAACATTTTATAGGATAAAGCACAATGAGACTGCATGCAAAACATATATGGATATACAAAAAAAATGTATAATTTATCTGAACTTTCTTCAATTGTTGGTGCGATCGATAAAAAAATATGCAAAACACCCATGTGGTGCAAAATGTTAAGCAATTAAATAATAATTTGGTTTTGCACTTCTAAATTACACCGACTCACTTTATAAAATATATTAAGTTAATATTAAAGAAAAAAATACATACATGACTATAGAAATGTGATTCTTAAATTAAATACAATCACATTATAATGAATTTTAAAAATAGAGAATAAAATTTTACCATGATAAAGAAAAAACCCAACATGGGTGATAAATTCAATTGTCTGACTGAAATCTATTCCATGTTCCAAAAATTAGAAATATATTGTTGAATAAAATTATTTTAAACACCTAAATTAATACTCCTAAAAATGATAAGAAACCTAATAAAGAAAACCTTTTATAGGATAAATCACAATGAGACTGCATATAGAACATACAAAACCGATATGGAGATACAAGAAAATATATAATTTATGTGAACTTTCTTTTATATTAGGTGCATTCGATAAAAAAAAGTATGCACAAAAAAGTCATGCGGTGCAAAACGGTGAGCAACTAAATAATAATTTGTTTTTGCTCTTCTAAATTGTACCGATTCGCATTTATTACATTTAGACACTAATGAAAGATTCTGAATATCATGATTTCGACTCTTTTTAAAAAGAAGCAGTCTTATATTAAAGTACCCATGTCATATTTTGAGAAAAAAAAATGTTTTTGACGATAACATATAAGAATAAAAAGGGAAAATACTTTTATTTGCACGCCTACACCACTGATAGAATTTACGGTAACAAAATAAATGTGAGAGTTTGAATTTTATGTATTTATTTTTTTGCTGCCTTTGTGGCGAGACCTGGGAATAATAATATTGTAAAGTACAAATATTTTTCAAATATGGTCTAAAATAGTACGTATATATCATTTAAAAGCATTTTAAAAGAAAATCGTTTACTTTTTGATTTTGAAGAGTATAAAGCAAAACACTTGGAGTGAAAACATCATCAAACGCTTTATTTAAAGTTTTCCAGATAAAATAAGAAATTAATTTTATGGGTTCTGAACAAAGTAATAGCTGTATTTCATCCAATATTCAACTATTTTATTTAACTGCAACTTAACATGACATTAAAAAAAATCTCATATGTATAATAATTTTATAAAAGTATTATATAAAAATTTTATTCAACGAAGGCTATCTATTTTGCATTCATTAAATACAAAACATTTAGGAGAAAAGTTGAACCTAGTTTGAGTTAAAAGATATTAACTAGATAGTAATTTATTTAAATTCCTTTTTTTTAAATGTTTGCCGATATTTACTGACAAAAACGAAAAGTAAAGAAATGCCCATAAACCAGGTAGCGAAAACTTGGAGTAACTGATGCATCATTTGTTTCTGATTAATTAAATTGCTCTTATTCATTTTCATTAAGTTTCAATGAAAATTTAAGCAAGAAAATATAAATTTTTAATCTTAATTTAAATGCAATCATTTACTGAGAAGTTATATAATCATTAAAAGAAAAATAAAGGAAAATATTGTTATGAAAAGTTAACGGCACTTGGCTAAAATATTCTGCGTCATTTGACCATTGAAAAATTTTCCGAAAGATATTTGTAAATTATCTTGTTAAATTTGGTAATATTCTTTAGAATTATTATTTCCAATAATACACCTTTAGTTTAAAAGGCGATTACGGCGATTTTAAAGTATTACGATCTTTTACAGATTAAGAAGCTGCGATAAAAACGACAAAATTACTTTTCTGAAATTCATAATTCTTTTTAAAAAATTCCAAGCTAAGCTGAGATATCAGATAGAAAGGTCTTCAGAAAAAAAAAAAAAAAAAACTATATACTAGACCCAAATATCACAAAAAAATCGAAAAACATGTATCTTTTCGAAAACAATGCTTTAATCTGAAAAAAATATAGCTTAGGTAGATTAATCAAATTCTGGAAGTCTAAGAAAATAAACTTTTCTTTAAGGAAAAAAATAGTAAGTTAAAAAGTTCCCGTCCATGTAAATCCTTACAATTACAAGATTAATTTAAAGAATGACTATCCATACGGCCATTATCTTATATTTCATACCACAAGAAAGAGTTAAAAATGTTGAGTAAAAAAGAAAAAAAAAATGAAATAAAAAATATGGTAAATTACGAATACGTAGTGCCAAAGTTCACTTACTGGTATATACAGAAAAGAATGCAAAATGACGGCTCATACAAAAAGGAAGTTTGAAATTGCCAAGCTCAGAATACGTAGATGTATGGCAAAATTAAAGAGTTGGAACTATTACAATGAATTTGGATGAAAGTTTCTATTTTCTGTGTGAGGGCGCGAATGTTTACAAAGTAAACCTGGTGGTACAAGCGAATAGCAGATGACCATATAAAGAATTATCGTCCATTGGGCAAATTCTATACTTCTCTCAGGACGAGAAGGGGGTGAGAATATGCCTTTAAAAGGAAGAAAACGTTTTCTGAAAATTATCTTCTTCTTGTACATTGAAATGACGTACATTTTAATTGAAGTAATTTCAAAAATATTAAATATTACCCTATACTTTCAGTTGATAAATCTTTGTAAATTATTTAGAGAATTATTTTTTACTTTGTAAGTACTGAAAAACGTAGAAATGAAAATAATCACATTACTTAAATTTTCATATTATTTAAATTTCTTTAGTATATATTGAATATATTAAGTAGTAAACATCATTAAAGATATGCTTTAATAAACTTGCATTTTAAAAAATATTATTTTTTATGGAAGAAAGACAAAACAAATTATGAATCTTAGTAAATTATGATTTTGTTTGATGTTAAAATGCTTCTTTGAATTCTTCGTGAATTTTCCGATAGTTATCAAATTGCTTTTACTTCGTTCTTCAGTTAATAACACTTAAATAAAAATAAATAAATAAATAATTGGAAGCCTCTTGACTTCAGATCTATAGAACCAGATAATGAATGTATGAAATTTATTTGCCATCCTGTAAAGGATAATATACAATATATAATTAATTGATCATGTGCCTATAAGAAATGTGTATTTATAAATTCATTAATAACTCGTTAACTAACTTTAAAAGATAAAGCTTCTTTCCATTCCTAATAACATGCTTGTCTCTAATAATTTAACGCATGTGATTTTCCTCAAAATTGATTTTTGAAAAATGCTCGAAAGTTATTTTTGCTAATTAAATATCACTGCATATTTGCATGAAAATATTTTAAATATTTTTAAAAAAATTAAATATTGAAAAAAGTGCCAAAATTCACTAAAAAGAGGTATAAAGTAAAAATCTTCTAGTTTTCCTAATCTATATCTTAAGCTAACTGCAAAATTGTATCGAATTTCTAAAATAAAGCTAAATTTCTCTACAGTCTTTAAGAATTGACTTTAGGCAAATAAATAATAGGATAATTTCAATTTTCAGAAGCGTAATAATATATAGAAAAATTATTATACTAGATTTGAAAAAACATATGTTTTAGAATTTGAATGAACTTGAATTTTCGTAAAAATACTATCTGAGATTAGAATTGAAATAATAGCATTTTCATATATATTACAGTTTCAAAAATTTTGTAAAAGTATATGCAAAATATACTTTTGAAAAAAATTGCTTTCATTGTCGTGATATGATTTTTTTATAGTGCTTCATCATCAGACTTTATCGTTCTTCAGATTTCAAGCTGCATTTAAAAGAAAATTTCTAATTGCAATCGGAAAGGATTTCTCGATAATAACTTAAAGCAGTGTTTCTCAACCTTTTTGTATTCACGGCTCAATTTTTAGTCGTAATTTTCATCGCGCCCCCCCCCCCTCCACACAGCATACAATAAAATGTATACAATATGCCTTTTGAGTATTTTGGCGCTAAACCTACACTACAACCTTAATTTTAAACTTTACAAATTACCAAGAATATGGAAATTTATTGACATTTGCAACACCGATTCTCGGCATTGAAAAAATAAGAATCCTATACCTTTTTATTGCTATTGCGTCCCACCATGTCAGGCATTCCCACGATTTCGCGAGAAATTTCGATTTGTCTGGGATTTGTGTGGTCAACTTAAAAGTTAAGTTAGAAGCGTGCGCAGATGTGAACAAATGTTTTGTCATAGGGAGAAGGAGAAAGTTCTATGACGCCAATTTCAATTCCAGACAATCTCATTCGAGTCGATCCTTCTATCGTTATTGAATCTATTCTGAATGTAATGTCGTGTAATTGCAATTCACCGTTTTAAATATTCAGGCCGCAGACTTATGCAGAATCATGGATAAATTCTTAAGCTGTAGTAAGCCAGCATTAGACGTTAGACAAGCATCAACAAGCACACAGACGAGCGTGGTTCCGAAAATAAAATCAAGAAAATATTCTCAAGAATACTTTTATTTTGGGTTCACTAGCACTGAAGTAAATGAAGAAAAAAGACCCCTGTGTATCATTTGCTCAAAAAGGGTGGCGCCGGACATCATGAAACCTAATAAGCTTAAAAGATCTTTTGAAACTTTTCATAGTGAGTGCGTAAACAAACCCAGAGAATTCTTCGAATTAAAATCATATGAAAAGCAAAAATCATTGTTTAAAAAAACTTTGTGAATGAAGAAGCTTTAATTGCCTCTTAGAAAGTTTCATATAAAATAGCCAGATATCAAAAGCCTCACACCATTGGTGAAAAGCTTATTTTGCCAGATGCAATTGAGATTGTAGAAATTATGTTTTTAGATAATTTTGCAAAACAATTGCAGTCTATACCTATTTCAAATGATACTGCTTCCCGTCGAATTGCTGATATAACTGAAGATGTAGAGTGTCAGCTTTTGTCGAAGTTACGTGACAAATTATTTTCAATACAACTTGATGAGGCTACAGATAGTAATAAAGAGCTCATTTCATTGCCTATGTTAGAATTTGTGATGATTTTTCAGTAGTAGAATTACTTTTCTACAAACCAATAGAACTCAAAGCAAAAGCATTCGCATTATTTGCTATCTTAAATGATTTTATGAACGAGGCAAACATAGAATGGAAAAATTGCTTCGGAATATGCACCGATGGGGCTCGTTCTAAGTCCAGAAGTATTCAAGTACTTGTGAAACAAAAATCGCCACAGTGCGTCTGGACACATTGCAGGATCCACAGAGAAGCTTTGGCTTCCAAAGAAATGAGTCCTGGTTTGAATATTGTGTTAACTATGGTTGTAACCGTAGTAAATTATATAAAAATGAGAGCCCTGAAATCAAGAATCTTTTCCTCAATTTATAAAGACATGGGTGCAGTACATTCAGCTTTACTATTTTATTGCGAGGTAGGATGGTTATAACGAGGGAAATCCAAGAAGAGGAAAACAGACCGAAAGCTGAGAATTTTCGCGATAGTTTTTTGTGATGAAATTGAGCTACATGGTCGACATATTCGAGAAATTAAATAACTTGAATCTTCAGCTGCAAGGAGCAAATACACATATATTGGATATGTGTGATACAGTTAATGCATTTTGTAGGAAATTGGAGTTGTGGAGCAGAAATTTAAAGCAAGAAAATTTGACAATGTTTGCAAATTTGAATGATTGTATTAAAACTTGCAAGGCTCAAGAAAAACATGTAAAAGCTGTTTTTGTAACCATTGAAAATCATTTAGCAATTCTAGCAAAGAATTTTAAAAAATACTTTCTTGCTAACGATAAACTGATATCATGTTACAAGTGGGTGAAGGATCCATTTCAAAATACTCCCGAAGGACTCTCAATTGAAGAGGAAGAAACCATCATAGACTTCACGGCAAGCGGAGAAACCAAAAAACAATTTAGTAATAAATCACTCTTTGAATTTTGGGCAGAAGTGGATAATGAGTTTTCTGCACTAAAAACAAGGGCATTTCGCATTTTACTACCATTTTCAACATCTTACCTTTGTGAAACTGGATTTTCTGCTGTGGCTTCTTTAAAGACAAAATATAGATCTCAGCTAAATATAGAAAAAGAACTGAGAGTGTCTATTTCTAATATTAAACCCTCCTTCGGAAAACTTTCACTGCAAGACAGACCCAAGGAAGTCACTAATAATTATTAAAATTGTTTTTAATTTAGCAAGTTGTTTTAATTTAATAAGTTAATTATTAAATATGTCGAAATGTATTTTGTTTTGTATGTGTATGTCTGTTCTTTCCTTTCAGTCACTTAATCATTTTTTAAAAAGAACATTTTTTCTTGGATAAGCTCGCGCCCCCCTAGGGGGGCGCGCCCCACAGGTTGAGAATCACTGACTTAAAGCATATTTTGAGCAACAGAAAAAATGGAAGAAGACTTTTGCTGTTGGAGATTACTTTAAATGCGAGATGGCAGCCATTATTTATTAAGATATTATAATGCTGGACAGATTTTTTCGTCTCATAGTTGAACGAAAAGAAAATATAAAACCTTTTTCAGCCTTTAAATTTATATATAATTATTAAAGGCTAAATGTTTTCTTTTTTGATATTAGAATGAAAAATGTGTCATGGAGGAAATTTCAGACATAATCTGCAAGCTTCTAAAATAATTATTTCAATCCAAAACATATTTTTGGGCACTATCAAATATTAAATTTTTTTTAAAAAATTTCAAATCCTTTTAAAATACATTTTTCAATTTGGCTTTATTACAAACTATATGAAAATAACTACAACAGATGTTTATAAAACTTAACGCATAAAATATCTTGCACATGTTTCATCGTATGAATGTAAATAAAATTACGTACAGCTTCAAAAGTTGGAAGTGTTAAATTCCTCAGGTGAGTGTGTTAATGTGTATTTTATTTCCTATCAGAGTTCAGTTTCTTGTTAAATTTGAAACTACCCAATAGAAGGCGTGAACCTAAGAAACTCTGCTGGCTCTATATCCATAATTGATTGCAATATATAGTTGCTTGAGTAAAACTATTGCTAATACTTTCAATTTTCAAAATTTAGGATCAATACCAAAATAAGGACTATGTACTTACTTATATGTACTTAACATATATTATTTTGACGAATCTGATTCATTCATTTCATGTTTTTTCTGGTTT
>JAPMOQ010044938.1:0-15245 GCA_026543055.1 Argiope trifasciata
ATTTCTATGCAAACAGTTATGCAATTTACAATCTGTATCCTGATTTCAATGCCAATATTGAAAGATTGCTTTACTAATGGCAAAAAATGCTTCATATATATAATAACTATGAGCAAAATACTAAGCACCTGAAACTTTCTAATTATTTTAATATATTTAATTTTGAGGAAAAAAAAACATTATTTCTCGATGAATTTGTGACCTTACTTTCTGAAACATTCTCGTGACCTTACTTTCTGAACCATTCTCTTGACCATACTTTCTGAACCCTTCTCGTGACCTTACTTTCTGAACCATTCTAGTGTGTTCAAGTCTTAAATGAGAGGATCATGTGCATTTAATATGTTTTCCTACAATAATTCCCCATATTTCAAATGTCCAATTCTTGCCAAAAATTCCATAGTACGTATCTCTTAATAAAATATTTGATGTTGCTCCAAATTGTATTCAATTATCATAGCTTCCCTCTGGGGCATGGAAGCGCCTTTTCGCAAATATCCCAAAAAAAAAGTGACACAAAATGCTAATTTCTGTATTGGGCGATTATATGTCTAAATTCCATGAATTTAGTTATTCCATGAATTTAGTTATGTGCTGATTACACTAGTGAATCAAGATAATTTTCTACAATAAATTTATTATTAACCTAAATTGGATTTGATCGGATTAAAGCATACGCGGGAACTTTTAGAAAAGAGCATATTGATAAACTCATTAGCCGTTTTTTAGGGAAGAACACAGCTGTTATTAATATGACGAAAGCAGATTTAAGTCAAAATCTGGTTTAAAAAAGGAAAAGAAAAATTATCGAAAATAAATTATGAAATGGGCAACTAAGAATAATTTTAGACTTTTTAAAGGCAGGTAATTAGTGACTTTTTAAAAATTCTGGTCATTACTAGCAATTATTATTTTTCGAATCAGAAAAGGTTTTATTGTGAAACTAAACACTGAAATAAGGGTTAGAAACTGGAAATATGCAATATTATATTTTTGGTTTTATAAAGTACATTGCACTGTAGATAAATGCTTTTTACAAGGTATTTCGGTACTCTGATTTGGTTTTGGTTCAAAATATGCTGACCAAAATAGGCACAAGGAAAATAAAATATTTTGTAAAATCTTCCATTGATTAAAGATGATTATCTTTAATTAATGGAAGATACTATTATTTTAATTACATGATTATAATAGTACATATATTTTTCATAATTTTCCACATTTTCTCATAATTATTTTTTTATTTCTCTTAGCTTATCTATTTTTATCATTGTTTTTTATATTTCATAGATCTTACCTGTATTGTTTATTATATGTATTTTGGTTAAAATATTATATCATTTTACAATATTACATCATTTTACAATTTTTTTACAATCAATGATACTACGCATGAATAACGGATAGAAATTTTTTCTAAAAGGTGATGTCAGTGTATCAAGCAAACGGGAAAGTAAATTCATTAAAATTTTCAATACAAATCTTATGGAAAATAACTTGATAAATTGATATGACACAGCACAATAGCATTGATATTAAATCTTGTAACTGTGCTGCTAATTTTATCCGGTATATATATATTTCTTTTTAAGAAACCCTTTAACAAGGTATAGAATTCAATTACTTTAAATTTTATACCTTATATCCTATTACAAAAATAATTGCTTTTTTCTTAACCTATCCGGAAAATTAGAAAACGAGCACTCAGAATACTCTAAATAGAAATAATATAATAAAAAATAACAGGAACATAAATTTAGAAAAATCTATTGGTTTTTTTAGATGAGAATAAAAAAACAACTCATTTTTGATAAGATTAGACATTTGACAAATAGATAAGACATTTCTTCGAGGCTACTGGCAACAATTGACATTAATGTTATTTTTAATACTGATTATAGTATTTCCTGGAATAATTTTCAGCATTTAGAAGTTGCTTTCTATCTAATACATTATTTCTATTAGATTAAATTCAGCTATATAAATAGTTATTGCCTCTTTATATGCGTTCAGCCATTTCGTAGATTTATGTAATCTTCCAAATCTGGTTTGAGGATATTCTCTCGATTTTGCGTTAAATTTTCTAAGAATAATATATAAATAAAATAAAATGAATTCGTATGATATTTTTCACCATTGGCCAGTTTTAAAAATAGCAGATCTTGACCTACCATTTTAGTTTAAAGAATATACTTTAGAATTCCTTAATTTATCTTGTTGAGAACTCGTTCGTTTATCATGTCAACATGCATTCGCGTGTTATATATGCAGTATCCGTGTATTTGATGCAGATTTACAATTCTAGATTTTTTTAAAGTACATTTATTCGAATTTCTATTGTATAACTCATTTTGCTTTTTGAGCAGTCATCTTCACACTGTTCTACAATGTTCTACAAAATGCAAAGATATCCGATACTTATCACATAAATATAGGGTGTTTCAAACCTTACAGGCAAAAGATTTGAGGGGTGTTAGAAAACATTTAAACAAGCAATTTTCACCAGACAATGCATGGATTGACAGCAAGCGGTGAACCACTAGATGGCGTTGTGATTGAAAGCATGAAACATGAGCTTTCTGGTACATCGCCACTTATTCAACTGGATTTCAGAGGTCTTGACGACGTACAGTAATCAGGAAAATGTAGGATATGCATTTTATATATGGTTGGCGAGTGGGAATGCTTTTGAAGTCGCAAAACTGCAAGGGTAGCGTTTCCCAATAAGACAGGTTGGGAGGAATATTTGACGTGAGCCCACATCTTGATCGGCATACTCACCCGATTTCTCCTGTCTTTTTCCTGTTGAGCCACTTGAAAAGTCTCAAAGAAAGCCCTATCGTGACCGATGTGGACCTAGTTTCCAGGATTTCTGTTACCGACAGCACCATTCGGGAAATACCGTATGTGAAAAAGTGTACTCCTCATAACGTCGTAGATGTAACGCCTGAGTTACAGCAATTGTTTTCTGTAAACTTTCCAAACAAGTTGTCGATAAAATTATTACTTCCTCTATCCGTCTGATGCTTCGTACTTTCATGTGAGAGTAATAGATACCTTTCAAGCAGTTCACTGCATGCTCTCCATCCATGCACTGTAGGGTGAAAATTGTTTGCTTAGATGTTTCCTATCACCCCTTAAATTTTTGCCTATGCGTTTTGAAACTCTCTGTATAAAGATCGATTACAAATCCATAAAAATGCAGATACTTTTTTTCTACATCTAAAAGATGCTTGAATATCGGATCTATTAAAGTCTCGAGTTCAGTCTTTTGCGTTTGCATTATTTTGGATCAATTTAATATAATTTTTAAACGCCAAAGTTAAAACTTAAATTTAAAAGAGTTTTGAAATCAGATTCGATAGACTCTTTTTGAAAAAAATAATAATTTTCAACATTTTTATTAAAAACATTTTCCAGAATTCAAAATTTTTCAAAGTTAATTTATCACGGCTAAGTAAATACAGAAAGAATTTATTTATTTGACATTTGCTTTGATGTTACTATCCTTTGTAAATATTCAGTTTTGCCATCAATCATGCAAAACTATAATCATCTCCTAAAGTGCTTTGTTGCTGCACTTTTGTGGAACTTGCGAATTGTTACCATTTAATCAAATTCATTGTCGAAGTAAAAGTGATACTGATGAGATCAGGATACTGGTTGTAGAAATAAAAAAAATAATATAATTGAATAAGCAATTTGACATTTAGATGAATTGGTGGTCTTTTATAATTAAGAAGTTACCAAGACAAGAGGTCTTGAATGCCTGTAGTTACGTGCCTGAATTGAAGGTATTTCAAATAGATGATTAATTTTTGACAAATCATTTCTTTTTTGTTGTTGTTGTTTTGTTTAAAGGAAAAGACATATTCTGTATCTTTTCGAATGTACTAAATGGATACTTATTTTTCTTTTCAATAATTTGATATCGTCTTATGTTCATATTTAACTAAGTACATCATTCTCTTTTCTCTTAAATTTCAACATCGCAGTTAGTTCATTAAAATTGCTCGAAACTAATGATGGAATTTTTAAACCATTATAATGATTTTTCATTCACACAACATTTTCATATATTTTTTGAATTATAATGGATTTTCATGATAATTTGATATCCCTGATATGAAGTGCATTCAAGTTCAAGCAATCTATAGAAGTTCTGAGTGATATAAAATTTTGATTAAAAGAATGTTTCTAACAAGTTACATTTCAAATTTTACAATACAAGCAACAGATTATAATATATTCCATTTAAAATTCAATAAAACAAATATTTCATTATATCAAAGATATAGTTCAAACCATTTAATTTCAACTTCCTTATCATCTTGTTACATGGAATCATTGATTAAAATTACAGTCGCGATTTAATTTAATATTTCAAACGATTATGCAAAGCTTTTCTTTTTCATTGAACATATCACATTGCAATACATTTTTCATTTAATCAAAATTAATATTGAAATTCAAATCCTTCAATTTAAAACTGAGATTAATACGGTAAATATTTTATTAAGCCTTAACTCAATAGAACTCAAATTAACATTACTAGAAAAAAATAATTTCCGCTTTCAATCAATTCACTCACTAGGACTTGTATTTACACATTTCTTCCATTCCGTTACAGAAATCCAATTAAGTTTCTACAAGGTTTTTTTCTCGCTTTTAGTTGCATGAAATGGTATTTTTCTGCGGAAAGCTTTCGAACAGATTTTTTTACTGTATATGAGTGTGTTCACTGGGTAGAAATATTTTCACGAAAGTGGTATGTGGGTTTTTGTGATATGGCTTAAATATGTATGAAGAGATTCCGTATGAAATTCGATTTTTTTTTAAATATGTGCATTCCGTTTCCGTGAAAGAATTTCTGGAATGATTATATCAAACGTAAGCGGGTTATTCTGTATTTATTTGCATATTAAGTATTATGGGTTTGCTCTGATTTTCTTGAAGTTATTCAAAGAATACCAGATGTTGAAAGAAAGATTCTAAAATATTTTATCTATATTCTAACTCGACAGCACTTTTGAATATTTTTTTATATTTCAGATGTGAAGACTTAATTGAACTAAAATGGAATATTTGTCCGTTTTAGTTCAGAAGAAAGTTATCTTGCAGAAATAAAATGTGTTTTGAAATTTATAACTGGTTTTAAAATGTTTACTTATTATAATTTTATATTTGCTTTCATTCCAAATTTAAAGGAAGCTTTCGCAAGTGAAACGATAGCCATTAATATCCCTTGTAAAAAAAGAAAACTTTGGCTCATTTATTTCCATTTGTTAATCTATAGAGTTGGTCTGGATATTTTTATATAAATGGTGTTCTAAAATTAACTCAAGATTTCAATTTGCCACTATTCGTGCAATAAGGTTTCATTATTGTAAGGTTGTGTTGACGAACTTATAAAACAATTTGATAGCTGATAGTTTAGAGTTAGTAAAAAGATGACGTTGCAAGATAGAACAGTATGTTAACGCTAGATTTGAATTAGTAAGAAATTTCTTCCTTTTAAATTGTTAGTTTTTATTGAGTTATAAAGTACACTGGATGGGATTATGTATGGATCAAAGTATAAGGCAAATGGCCTCCACGGCTTTGCTGGCACATACGTACTTTTTTATTGAACATTTTCATGAACACTTTGTAGAAATGTGCCTCAATTTTGTTGAAGCAAACTTTGAATATCCTTATTCAATGCATGCGTGCTTGTGGATTTGTCGGTATAAACCTTTTTCTTGAAATAACCACTTAAAAAAAATGCTTTTAAATGCCACGATCTAAAGGGAAAAATTCTCAAATTTTTGAACTGTGACCAACAGGCGTTCATAATTTTTGAAATACTTTTCAACAATGAAAACACATAGTTCTCTCGTGTAATGGCCTGTTTTTATAAACTCTAAACTATTAACTATTAACCCTTTCAGGGGCGGTGACATACTCCATATGTCACCTTTTTACAATTTTTTTAAAACTAGAAAATCGCGTTGAAATAACTACATAAAATTTCCTAACGTTTTTTAAGTCTTTATCTTGCCAATAGACGGCAGCACGAGTCTTAGAAAGTATTCTGTTTCCACACAAAAAATTCAAGATGGAAGCATGTTTTCATATGATGTAATTTTTCTTCATTTTATTCCGATAAACTTTATTTTCGAATTCAAAAAGCTCATTTTTTTGCGTCATTCATGTTAAAAAGCGTCATGAATCCCTAAAACTGCTTTCATTTCATAAAAATACCTTCTAATTACGAGTTGCATATTTGTGAATTCGCTCCAAAACATGTTCTAGATGCGCGGTGACATACCCAGTATGTCACCTACCCCCCAGCCCCCTAAGCACCTTAATTTTTTTTAACTGTAAATTACATGTCAGTAATAGGATATAATCAGATTTAAATAATTGTTTCGAAAAAAAAAATCATTTTTGGCATAGTGCCCCTGAAAGGGTTAAATAGTTTTCCTATAGGGCAGCTAACACTTTAGTTGTGGAGTTACCTCCATTTACGAGGTAACTATCCTTCTCTAATAGGTGATAAGGATATGAAGATTTAATTTTAACTGCAATATATCAATATCTTGCTTTAAAAACTAACATTCAAAACAAGGTTAAATCAACCCATTTGAGGTTGTAGTATATAATTTATTATCAAGGACATTTTAAAAGTTCTAATTAGTTCACAACACTATAATTAAAACATTGTTTTAGTGTTTTTCACCCTAAAAACTTTGAATCCACCATTTTATTATCTTATAATTTATTGGATTAGTCTTAACTATACTGTACATAGCAAAATGTAATGACTAAAAATTCTTAATTTAATAATTTGTTTTCTTCTTGTTTCAAGCATGAGATAAATAAAATGCCTGTCATGCCTACAAAGTCTGTACTGTCATGCCTTTAAGGTTAATTCATTTAATTCGAGAAATCAGAACTTTCCAAACAAATTCTTTCACAAAAGTTTAGTTTAATCTCTATGATATAGTTTCTGTGTAATAGTATAGTTAAGTCTTAATTATATTGGTACAAAATTTGTTATATTAAACACTAGCCGCCTTTGGCGACCAGCTGGTTCGCCATGAGTAAAGCTTTCTAAAATTTTCAATTAAATCACATATTCATTAGCCTTGAAGTAATTCCGGGCATTTTCTTTAGTATTTTATTTAAGATGATGGACGGAAAGTTCTAAAGTACACCTTTTCCTAATAATATTCTTTCATTTTATAAATCAGTCAGTTTTAATCATCGGTTATGCTTCCAAAATATTAAAAAAAATTTCGATGATGTTGCCAAAATATTAAATATGTTTTTTAAAGAAAGCGAGAAAGGGAAAAAAAGTATTAAATTAATGATACAGATATTGCAAACGATTACATAAATATGCCATTAAGCCGAGATTTCAATGCATATCCTGTCTAAATTCAATCAGGTTTACCATAAATAAAGAAGATTTGTTGAATAAAATGATTTAGACATTGCAAACGATAATAGAAACGTTTGCTTTGCATTTATTTTTTTTTCGAAAATATCACATTTTTTGTTTTTTTTTATTTTATCCAGTCACGTGCTAAAAGTATCATTTCTTTAGATTTATTTTGCGATGATAGTTTTTTTTTATTTGAACTTCCGGCATTCTTTTATTTTATCCAGTCACGTGCTAAAAACATGGTTAAAATATTTCTTTAAAAATTCGTTAAAAATAGAAGCTTACGTTATAAATTGATAAATCTGATACCTTTAGAAAGCTAATTTTTTTATCTTTAAATGGATATAAAAATCATGTTTGTGCAATAATATTTTCGGAAGTTATAGCGGAAAAACGTCGAAATTTCGCTTAAATTTTAATTAAATCAAAATCTAATTAAAAATTCGAAAAAAGGGCTCCGAGGTGCACATTCCGAACTTCCAAGGTATACATGTACCAAATTTGGTAGCTGTAGGTCCAACGGTCTGACCTGTAGAGCGCCAACACACACACACACACACACGCACACACACACACACACACACATTGAGCTTTATTATAAGTATAGATGACTAAAGTTGATAGGTGTGGGAAACACTCATTTTTGGTAAAGACAACCAGAGAGAAATAAGTAGTTAGAACTAAATGTCAATTTTTATTGCATCATCATATTATTATACAATAAAGATAACATATTTAAACACATTAAACAGCATAATTGAATTATTCTTCCTTCCTTAAGTAATGCGAAATTTTATCATGCGTTGCAAGAGATCAAGGAACATGATTCATGATTTTCAATAATTTAATTATGAGTAAGGAACATTTTTATATAAATGTATATTTTACAAAAAAAAAAAAATTATATATATAGAATATCTCCAGAGTACCAACATTTTATTAAGGAAAGCAATTAATAGCACTCTCCTGAACATTATAATAAAGTGAGAAATATTTAAATTCCTAGTTTCATGCATACATAAAGACATTGAACGAACATCAGCATTTGAATGAGATATACGACCGTTCTGATTTTTTGTCATGGTCATTAATTGTGCTATCATATCAATTGATTGATTCTCTCTATCTATATTTGTAAACGTGCTTATAGACTGCTATTGTCTTTATAAAATTCACCTCCCATTATGTGAGTGATGACTATGTTTTCTTTTATAGTGGATCCGAATCTTGATATGAAATATTGAAATTTCAAGAAACTCTGAAATCATTCTACCTTTACATAAAGAGATTTTTTTTTTTTGAGATTTATCAGCAATCTATCTATCTTTCTTTTGCATTTGGCTTTATTTTTGCCATTTAAAATATTTAACCAGAAAAAAAAGAAAAAGAAATATAATCAATGTGACTACTGTAATGGAAGCTTTAGAAGCCAGTTAACATCCTCAAGTTAACATTTTGCCTTACTACAAACCCTAACCTCGCGAGTTCAATCCTCGCTAATCGTTATAAAGCTTCCACTGCAGTACAATTTAAAAAAAAGATAGAATGCATTAATACCTACCAATATATACATTAATTTGAATATATTATGAAATTCCTTTTTTTAGCATTTTTTATTTAAATTGACATATCTCATATTTGTTAATATGGAATTTAATAAATGCATTTTGACTTAGTTCATTATGCGATAAGCGATTGATGCTTCTGTGTTATACATAAAATGAAATATTTTAATATTTTTAAACTAATATCACCATATGATAAAGAGATTCAAAAGCAATAAATTTTAAGATCAAGGGGAAGAAAAGAGCTAAAAAAAATGCTATTTAGTTCACTTTTAAAAGTGTATTTAAATTACCTCTTTAATTTAATTTATTAAAGCCACGGTAGCCTGGTTGGTAGAGCGTCAGTCTCGTAACCGAAAGGTCACGGGTTCTGTCCTCGTCTTGGCCAAAGACCGCTGTGTTGGCTAATGGCAGTTGGGGCACGTTAAATATGTCGAGACTGCAAAGTCCTCCAAGTTCCCATAACAAAACGATACCTCTGGGGGTACTGAATCAGGGATGAGTCGGTCTCTGATTTTGATCTAAATTTCGACTTGCTGATAGATGAATGAGTGTATGAATGAATTCGTCCACCCCCTAAAAAGGGTTGTGTCGTGTTTGTGAGCTATAAGTCGGACTTCTGCTCTCTTGGTACTCAGGGGCCTTTACCCTCAGAAGCTACTGCACCCCCTTTCCGTGACAAACACGGACACGACAACAACAACAATTTAATTTATTTGCACAATTCAAACTTGTAAAGCAACTTTGTAACAATTTGTATTGCTGTAGAAAATAAAAACATAAATCTGAAAGGCAGAAAAAGAAGTATAATTATTCTATTGAGATGATTAAAATTTGTGTTCTCCGAAATGAAGCTTTTATTAGTTTTATGAAGAGTATTGTGATTATTTAATGCACAATATAATTTTTTTGATTATATTTTCCAATAGTAAAAATAAATCAGTGATTTTATTTTTCTCCATTTTATAATTTCTGCAGGGATAGTTCTTGAATATAAAAAATAAATAATGGAAAAAAAAATTATTCAGATATTTATTCATTTCCCCTTTCTTTAAAATTGAAGAATATTTTATATAACATTGTTTTAAAGAGGATTTCTCTGAAGAAGAAAAATACTATTCAAAATATCAAATATCTTTAAAAGCACTTACAAACAAAAAAACTATGGAAAGAAAACAATATAGGTTATTTCTACAAATCTCACTTTGAATTCCCTTTTTGTATACTGCCATTGATCATCTAAAAAAGTTGAAAAGAATGGAAGAATATATATAAAAAGATTCTTACAGCCTGAAATTTTGAATTTTCTTTCTCTGATCCACCAAAATAAAATTAAATTAGAGCATCATTCATGTTTATTGTCACATTTTCAATTCTATCATAGCAACAAGAAAGAAAAAAGAATCCACTGATATCTTTCCATTTGTCAAATATGACTTATTTGAAATGTTGTATCGGGAAAAAGTCTTCGTTAGCCTCAATAGAATAGAAAAAAGAAATTGTCGCGAGATAACCAGTTTCTATTTTCTTCGATAATGTATCGATGCCAAACGCAATTTGCATCAGGCTCAAGACCTTCATGGGCGATAATTCGATTTTCCCTTTTCTACGCAGCTAAGCCGTTCTTCTTCTGTAATTAACCTATGAGGGTCAATTTGTGTTATCACGAAAATTTTAGTCCCATAAGCTCTGGAAAATAATGATCCGAGAACAGAAAAAAATATTAAATAATAAAATGAGTGATACCTGTACTGCTTCTCTAAATTCTCGAGATGTATTTTTCTTTTAGTCTATATGATTAATGTTTTTTTTCATTGTTTCGGCAAATTTTGGCAATTATTAATCTGCTATAATCTATTAATCTACTGTAAAAAGTTATTTTGAATAATATATTCATGTTTTGAATAGCAAGTGAAAAGTTGTTTTGAATAATATAAATGATATTGTTAAGAATAATTTAAAGCAAACATATTCTCTTACATCTTTAAATGTAGTAATTATAATTATTTTTAGGTAAGTGAAAACAAATGATAAAATAACAATATTCCAATTGCTATTTTAGTGGCTTTTATATAATATTCTTGTTAGAACGTTATACTGTATTTTGAAATAATCACGTGTACAGAATGAAAAATGATTTAAAAATTACGCCTTGCGATATGTTAAAAGAAAATAAAATGTTCAAAATTCCCTATATGAAAGATGATTAAATCCATAGCTATCAAATTTGACAAGTCGTCGCTTTTTATTAAAAAGTGTGCATTAAAAAGTTATTCAAAATGTTTTTGTATTTTTAGGTAAAAAAATAATTGAACAATAGAAGTTTTTCATCAAGAGATACCAGTTAAGTTAAATTTGAAATTAATTTTACATAAAAACAGGTTTTACTGAAAATTGAAAAAAATAATCGTTTAACTTATATCAGTTTTATATTCGCACATTCTTTACTCAATTTGTATAAATCTTTTAATATATTTCAAATGCATTTTTCACGGAGACTTTCCGTTAGATAGATTTTGGATAGTTAATGAATGTATAGAAACCTCTTGGGCAATAATTAAAAGATTTTAATTGATATGTACACCGTTGCAGTTGTAACATTGAAAGTAAATTTAAAAATGAAATGAAAATAGATGGATCAAACTCCAAGCTTTATCGTGCTACAGTACTTTGTAATAGGAATTTGAATCTCCTTTATTTGTTAGCGTTTTTTTAATACAAAATGCAGAAAGAGAAAGTACTGCAATCTTTAAAACATATGAACTTGATGTTTTGATGAAACCTCATATTTGAGATCTCTCTGAGACCACCAAAAACACACTTTTGTCTTTATGTATATCTCTGAGTGCTATGATTTAAAATAGCTTTGAGCCAGGCAGACAAAATTTAATATGCGATATCAAATTCGAATTTGTAGATTTATATCAAATTTGAACTGGAATCGATTTAAAAGAATTAATTTTACCAGGAATGCGATAATTATAAAATGAAGACAGCTTGACGAATAAAAATTTTTAGGTATATTCAACATCTAAAGATCAAAGATTTACCATTCTTAGATTAAGTATTTAAACTATTATGTAGATTTATCATCTATTGAGTCGATAAGTATCAAATTTGAAACCGAACGTGCTCGAATTTATAGGTTTCTGTCACATTTAGATTTAAAATAATAGAATGTATTTAGAGGTATTATTACCATCCAGAATATAACTGAACACGACAATTACAAAAATGAAGACAACTAGATGAATAAAATTTGTTAATCACATTTAGGATCTAAAATGTAGAGATATAAAATTTAAAACCAAATACATTCGAATTTAAAGCTTTATATCAAATTTGGAATAAAATATATTCAAAGAAATTATCTTTGTCCAGAATATAAGTGAATGCAATAATTACGAAATAAAGACAGCTAGATGAATAAAAAAATTAAATGAATTTAACATCTAAAACATAGATATGTATCAAATTTAAAATCAAATGCATCACAGAGTTGACCGTCTGTCAATCAATAATTTCGTAAACATTAAAACAGGAAAATCCAAAAACACAATGTCTGAAATATATGAAATTTGGTAACTGACTTAGTGGCTATAATTGTAATAATCAGTTAAATTTTTATTTCAATTGATCAGAGAAAAGGCTCTTAATTTAGGCTTTCAATTTTATAGTGATTCTATATGGTTAGTATTCCGATCATCACAAAAAAAATTGCAAAAGCATCTTCTAATAAGCTGTTGCATAAATAATTATTATGAGAGTGCTTTAGAGATTGTGAGAAAAAGTTGCGATTATTATACCATTAGAAAGTCATTTCCACTGGTATAATAACCACTTTCCAGCAATTAATTGATCAAAATTACACTAATAGATTCTTTAGTAGTAATTTCTATTGTTCGTCAGTGGCATGCAGTTAATAATACAAAAATCCATTCGTTAGAAAGTATATAAGAAAATATCAAGGAAATTATATCTCATTTAGGAAGTAAGTTCTTGCGTTAACCGTCGTTTAATTTCAAATAACGTTGTAAAGTCAATGAAACACATTCTGTTAGCCATCAAAGATAATAATATAGGTCAGTTTCGTGCTAAAAAGTCTTTTGAAACCTGAATATGTTTTGAAGATCTCAAGGCAAATATTTTCTAAGTAAATATTTGACCTAATCCATTTCTTAAAATATCTGTACATGAGTTAAGAAAGAAACATTCTCTTTCTTTCGAAGAAAAAAAAATCGTACAAGAAACATATACAGTGAAAACCCAAAAGACAGTTTCCATTTTATGTTTGAAGGAAAAACGAAGATATTATCAAGGGATTTGGATGGATTCCAGTTTTTAGATTCCAGGATGAATGCTTCTGGAAAAAAAACTTTTCTTTATCGTATAAAAACGTCACTCCATTTTCATGACATTGTTATCGAGACAATAAAGCGTGACTCCTGGTTTTTGTTCTTTTACGGTCCGAAACTCTTCAGCAAACGTGTAAATAATTCTAAATTTATGCCTCATTTGCTACAATTTTCCTTCTTACGTTGTTTACGTTTGATTGTTTTTCGGGGAAAAATTCGCTTACGACAAGCGTTTAAGGATTGGAATTTTAATGAAAGTTTTGTTGGCAAGGAAAACCTTCTCTGATATAACATTAGTTTATGTGTTATGGATGCTAGTAATTTTAATATGCTGAACAGGAGAACAACTATTAATGACATGCTGCCACAGGTTTCTTTTAGCTTTTTTTTTCATCTTTTATATTTAAAATTTTTATTTATTTATATCAAACACAATTTTAAATTTACAACTATTTTGACTTTTGATAATTTAAATGCCTGAAGGATTAATGGAAAAACTCTAAATTAGAGAGCTAATTTCTTCAGCATTGGTGTTCCTTAGTATCTGAATTATATTTTGATACAAAATGACAATCTAAAATCATTAAATTAATTAATAATTGATAAAATTATAAATTTAGTCTTTACTACACTATCATTAAGAAATGAAAAAACATCTAAAAATCATATGATTTTAAAAAGATTATTTTTTATTGTAAGCATGCTTAGTTCAAAGAAATTTTATATTTCAAAGTCATTATATATCAAAGGAATTAAATAATCTATAGAAATTAAGATTTAGAATAATAAACTGAATACATCATTAAAATAATCAACATAAGACATTATCTTGCAGTAGATTGTAATTACAAAGTGGAAAAAAATTGGTTAATAAATATTTTTCATGTACCACTGCATGTTACAAATATTGTAAGATATGACATTAAAAAAAATTGCAAATATTGAAAGTTTTTGTTGATGAAATTTTCGACTTTCGTTACACGTAATGGGAAAAATTGAAATAAAAATTCTTAAATTAATGAGAATGAACAGCATCTTATTTCATAAAAACATTCGGATTATAAATGTTATAAATGTGAATTATATAAAGTATATACGCATATAATTACAGATTATTTATATATAAATGTTATGTTATAAATTTAATTAATTATACTTAAATTTTTGTTGTTTTAACTGTTTGAATGTTCTTCCAGAAATTAATTAAAAATAACATTATTAATATTATTTAAATCAGGATTAAAAAATTACGGTATAACAATTCTATTGATTCATAATAATTTCGAACAATTTAAAAATGTGAAATTTAAACATTTGATGGAGCCAAGAAATCAGTTGAACTTTCATTACAACAATGGATATTAGTGTTCTATAAAATACTTAATAGTGCTTTTTAAAAATTGAAAGGTTTGCATCAAAAAGAAGGTAGTTCCAATAATTGAAATTTGCAAAAAGTCGTAAAAAACGTCTTAAAATTCTAAAATACAATGAAACAATAAAAAAAGAGCATAAACTCGTCTTGTCCTCATTGACAAAAATGTTACAATTGAAAAATATCTATTAAAAGTTAGTTCCAATAAGAGTTGAATTTATTTTTATCTCCGAAAAGTAAAAAAAAAAGAAAAAAAAAAAAAAGAAAAAACCTTTCTAAACTCTACGTGATTTAAACAGTTGCTGTGATCATTTTTAATTTAAAGAATTTAATAACTTAGATGATTAAAAGTTAATTGTGATACTTCAAATATTCAGCATTTTTAAAACCATACATTTGTTTATTTAACTTTCTGAGAAAAAGTATTTAAATAAAAAAATTACTATCACAAATTTCAAGTTATCATGTGAGAACATTATTATTTTTTATTATTTATTTGTCCTAATTAATTTTTGTCATTAAAC
>JAPMOQ010044943.1:0-16885 GCA_026543055.1 Argiope trifasciata
AAAAAAAAAGGATTTATTGCCTTATGTAGACTGGATTCCTTATTCCCAAAATTTATTTCTTATCATTGCCTCATACATCAGGAAATGTTATACGCAAAAACAATGGGTTTTCAACACGTATTCCCGATAGTAACAAAAATTATTAATTCCATAAGATTGGGAGCTATGCAACACAGATTGTTTAAATTACTTTTAGAAGATGAGGATGTTCAGTTCACAGATCATCTTTTACATACTGAAGTGAGGTGGCTGAGCAGAGGAAAAATACTTGAGCGGTTTATCATGCTTTTCCCACAAATAAAGGAATTTATTGCATCAAGAGGCGAATTTTATGAGCAATTAGATAATAAGGATTGGCTAATCGACCTCGGATTTCTGACAGATATAACGGCAAAGTTGAATGAATTAAATTTAAAAATACAAGGAAAAAATCAGCATATCGCTGACATGATTAGTGCAATAAATGCATTCAAATGCAAGTTAGTGTTGTTGAAATCCCATCTATTGAAAAAATCATCATCACATTTCCCAAATATAAAATGTACTGTAGAGAGTTTAAATTTGAATAATGAAACTTTTTCTGCTACATCATATTTAGAAATTATAGATAAGCTAATAGAAGTGTTTTTCTTTTAGATTTGAAAATTTTGCAGCATTAGAACCCGTTCTAAGATTTTTCATAAATCCATTCAATGTTACTGAAGATGTTGTCCTTGAAATAGTTTCAGTATATTTCGAGCTTCATAATATCGAAGACCTAGAATTAGAAATAATAAACTTGCAAAGTGATAATATTTTAAAAGCGCATAGTAATGATAAAATGTTTTGGAACTTAGTCGATGAAAATAAGTATCCTATGTTAAGGAAATGTGCGCTAAAAATTTATTCATATTGTGCAACAACATACATTTGCGAGTCTTTGTTCTCAAATATGAAATATTTGAAATGAAAATACCGAACAAAGCTTAATGACTCACATTTAGATAATTGTGTTACGGACCGGGAACTGTAAATATATCCCCAATTATAAGAAATTAGCTGAAAATATGGACATCCAAGTTTCACACTGAATTATATGTATCATTATGTATGACACCAGCAAAATAAAGTTATAAAAAAATCTGTTTTTTTAATGTCTATTTATACCTTTTGATTATCTGTAAAATATGCGCCCTCGGCAATTTTCAAATTTAGTATTGCGCCCTTAAGGACAAACAGGTTGCCGACCCCTGGTCTAGAGTCTCACAACTGGGCCCCACTTCATGTAAATTCAAATCTTGCTTTTATCAGAAAGGTTATTTGAGCAGATGAAGAATTTTATTTTTCAAATGAAAAAATATAATTCATTCTTCATACTAGAGACTTATCAATAAAAATTTCTGCAAATGTGGAATGTGACAGTTTTAGAAACATTTTGATAGATTCTGTTTATTTTCAGAAATACGCTGAATGATGACCGATATATTCAGCTAGTTTTTGAATTTCTTCATATAATCGTTTAGCCTTTGATAGTACTTCTACAGATGCAAATAGTAGCAAATAAACCCTTCTCACCATACGTCAGCTGTAATATAACATTAGATGCCGAATGTCTTGATAGGTGGATTAAGCGTATAAAGAACTGAATGTCCTCCTGTATCACTTGATTCCTGTTGACTGCCATTTATGGGATTGTTAATACACTTCTCTGTATAACACATTTCATGTAGACTTTTCAGATTTTTACCAACGAATTCAGTTAGACTGTTATGACATCACTAATGATAGACTAGACTGCGAATATGCATGTATATTATTAGAAGACTGCAACTTTGTATAGGCGTCAAAAGTGCTCATTTTTAACTAACTTTAAGTACACTAATTAGTGTTTTGTTTGAGATTTCGTCAAAATTCAATGAAAGTTAGTAAATACGTCACTAAGCAAGGGAATCATGATTCCGCTCTTTTAATAGCCTTTTGTATCATGCTTATTAACAATGAAAAAGGTTATAAAAGGTACGCTAAATTGAAATTGCAGAAATTTGTAGATGAATGCAAGGAAAGCCTTTTACTAATTAACACTTTTTCATTATGATGCATGTAAAGATTTAATTTTTCTATTTTTTTTAAATTTTAAATCTCTTTAAAAAACCAAGGCGTTTTAATACATGTGGATTGCTTATTTTATAAAATTTTACAATTGGAAAAATATGCCTAATTGAAATAATTAACAAGATAAACATTTAGTCACTTTCTTTTGTAATATTTTTTATGCATGCATGTGAACTCTTTTGTTAAATAAGCTTTGGAGAAATGATTTTAAATCACAACTTTGTTCTTTTAGTTCTTTATGTTCTTTTATCTCCTTATTATTAAGGAAAACGTTCACGTTTAGAAGCTTTTATATGTTCCTTATTAAATCATAATCAGAGAAATTAATAAATTCATTTCACAATATAGAAGACAAGAAAAGAGTGTTGAGGATTGAAATTTGAGAATGGGAAGGTTTCAAGAATGTGCTGAGGTTTATATAGTACTGATAGTACTAACTTCGGAGTGAATACGTAGAAGCTTTAAATGGAATAATTTATTTTTGAAAAATTTCAGTTCTATTGTTATCACAAATCATGGTAATTTACAATGAATTAATCTGAATATGAGGCAATTATATACATTCTGTTAAACGATAAAATAACATTTAAAAGGACATCTCTATTTTTCATCTTGTTAATGAAGCCCTCTAGAATGTTATTTATTTTTTACTCTGATATATCAATGGACATACATCTGGCTCTGGCTTTGAAATCGAAACATTAATGAGGTATTATTACTCATGTACTAGTATACAAAAATTCTGCTTAAGATAAAATTTTCAACTGTCTACCGGATTTTCTCAATAAATTAATGGTTCTCTAAGATCTAATAAATTTCGGATTTTAACTAAGCATCAGAAACCTCAGAATAGGAACTTTTCTCAGATTTTGGAAAATGCTTTAGGGCGAGGGGGCCATTTATTTGAGATTTAAAAAAAAAATTGATGTTGTATATGGTGTGGATTATCTAAGAGCTTTATTATGAGCACCAATAATACTTATGACTTCCTCGAGTTCTGAGCCAGCATTCTCTTCAAAAGGGTATCTGTGCAAGAAGTCAGTTGGGGTCTTAATTTTCTGTAAAGCAGAGAAAAATCCCCGCCAAATACAAATCTGAACATATACTATTAATGCATATTTATTTAATGTGTGATTTTTTTTCTGCTAATGCATAAATTACTTCAGAAAAATTACAATTTTTTACAATTTCTTTTTTGATGCTTAATACAGAAAACTACATTTAAGCCTTCTGAACACATGCTTGACAAAATTATTAATGTTAATTTGCTGAACATATTAATATATTTGCTATATCATTGCCGAGTATATTGAATATATAATATATTGCTGAACATATATATTTTTAACATATTAATGTGTTAGAAATAACTCATTATAATTATTATTTAGGATGCATTGTAATAAGTCGTATGCGTTATTTATATCTCTTTCATTCAAAATCAAATCCCTAAACGAACACATTTCTCGGATTAGGTTTCTATCTATATCTGTGTTACAAAACTTTACAACGTTTTTGGAACATTTCTATTATTTATATTTTATATCTCGAGACAAATCCTAGCGACAGCTACGCAAACACTTTCAATAGCTCTTAATCTCTTACTTAGAATAATTTTCACTTTTTCTGGGCTTCTTTGTGGTTTTTAAGGACGACTGAGATCATATAAAAAGCTCAATGGATACATGTAGGAATAAGGTATATAAATTATTTATATCATTATTTTTCAAACTATTACTTTGTTTCATGTATAAAACAGATTCTTAATTAAAGATAAGTTTAACAGAAAATGAAAAAAGCTACAAAATACTAATTATATTTTATACATTCCATATAATTAAATTTTAACAAAATGAATGACTGCATTCCACTTTCCAGGTTTTGAGCATTATTTGTGCCACTTGAAGCTTCATTTCAGTTTCGGTATACTTTTTTTAGTAAGACACAGTAATTAAAGACTCGGTAGATTAATGTCCAGTTATTTGCAATACATGACAAAATCATGTCAACTTTATGAAAACTCGTTGAATAGTCAATCAAATAAGCATTGGGTGACGGTGTGCCTAGCCAGCACTTATAATGGTTTAAAAATATAATTTATAGTTTATATATAATAGTTTAAGTATAGTATATAGTTTGCACTTATAATAGTTTAAAGAAATGTTGAACTGTATATTTTTACGTATCAGCACGTTTTAGATCATCCAGAGTTTGAGAAAATTATTTTTTAAAATAAAATCGCGCCTATGAGTGAATACAATTTTCAAAAGTGTTTTCAGCTTGATAGATAAAATTTTGCATACTATCTTTACTTCAGACTTTTTAAATTTCTATCAAATTTTGAACGAAGGTCATTCAGAAGAAATTTGACAATTCGATGGTCCGAAAGTAATTTAACACGCAAGCAAAAAAAAAAAAAAAAAAAAAAAGAACGCTAAATGTGTAATATTTGGTGTACAGATTTAACATTTGATGATGTCGCATCCACGTCATAACGAAAAGAGTTCAACAGCTTCGGAGGGTAAAGACCTCTGAACACCTGGGGGCAAAATTTGGACTTCCATCTCAAATGAAGATGACACCTACACACTCGCTTGCACAGCTCTTTTTTACAGGGTGGGGGGCTTTTTCATATACTTCACAGATAGAACACAAGGGGAAGGACAACCATGCCAGAACCAGGACTCGAACCCTGACGTGCAGATCAAGGGGAAGACATGCTACTCCTAGGTCAGAATGCTGGCGATTTCACATCTAAAGTATTTCAAATTTGGATTGATCTTTTGTCGATCTACTCTTTCACAAGCGTGTAAACATAGTAACAGCGACTTAATCTGTTGATTGATCTTATCATTAAAATAGTTTGGAATGGAATTTTGAATTCCATTTGGTTGACAAATGAGCATCCAAAATGCATATTCGGTTTTCTTCCTTATTCTACGAAGTACTTACTAAATAAAATAATTTCTAGATTAAAATTTAATTATTTTTGCTTTTCAAGATACATCAATAATTTACGTGATAGTGAAGATTGTTCATTGGTTAAATAACTTGAAGACACAGGTGTTTTCTGGGGTTTATTAGAAAACATAACAATTAAAAGCACAGGGATACTCCATAGCGTAGTGGGTCTTGAAAACTGCACTATGGTTTACTTCGGAAGAGAGCGAGCCAAGATCACACTCCTCACCGTCCGAGAGTCAAGTTCGCTTCTACTGAAAAAAACATGTATGCAAGCAGCAACAGAGAGACCACGTGATGTTTACATGATTGGTGGCTAGCTCCGCCCAGAAAGATCACGTGGTTCACTCATAGAGCTGGGATACTGATAGAGGAAGTGCAACCCTACTTTGGTGTAGGACAAGATAAAATCACGTGACTATGGGACAGAATTTGTGTTAGCTGTAACTACATTCTCCGTTCCCCATTATATTTCAATGGCAGATTTTTCCCAGCGTTTAACTGTTGGAATTTAAAGCTTATTTAAGCCATGTTTAATTATTGCAGTACAATTAAAGGCAAAGAAAAAGCTTCTAAGGATACTCCTGTATCATTTCACATGTATTTAGAAAAAAAAATATTTGTTTATATCCATTTTAAGTCAATTTAAAATTTTGTAACCTCGATTACTCCGTGATTTTGGTATTATAACTGATTAATATTTCACAGTTTGGTTTAGTTATTGTATTGAATTTATTTAACATGTTACTAAGCTTCGTTTAAACTGGTGTAACTGCATTATATTTCGCTACTTGCTTTATTTTAATCTCGAATGTGTTGCAAGCGCTTGGCTACAAGCTTGGCGGGAATTTTTCTCGCCTATACAAGTGTTTACATAAACATTATTGACCGATTAATAATTGTGTGTTTATTTTAATGCAAATAACCAAAATGTTATTTTATTTATGTTTTATTAATAGCTATCAGGGAGATAGTTTGTGGTTATTTATTAAAAGAAAAATTTTAGCAACTAAATCATGAACTTTATTTAGCCACAAAAAATTTGTTTATGGGTCACACCCAATAAGCTGTATTTTTTTAACTTAGAATTCCTGTACTTTATTTTGATAGTACATTTTTTTCTTATGTTTATATCATAATTAAGAATTGCATACTATTTTCTAACGAATGTAAAACCTTGACAAAATAAGAGTCAAAATCTTGCTATTTAATACAAATTTTACTTATCTATGCCCTAAGCTATTTTTATTCTGTAAAGAAATTGGAATAAATAATAGAAAATCGTTTAATTGTTTTCATAAGAAATTGTTTTAATAAAACCCTATTGGGCAAGAATTGTGATTATATATATTTTTTTTTATAGAATTTGATTTAAAAATGCTATTCACCTAAATGCTTATAAAACTAATTTACAAGAATATATTTACAGTTGTTAAATAATTTTTGTATTAATAAAATTAACTACCTAAAATTATATTTACATCTTCATACAAATAATAAATAACTTCAAAGTAGCTTTGATCAAGTTAGATAAAAAAAATAGTTATTAATTTCCGTTTTAAAACATTTGTTGTATGGCTCCAGTCACTAAAATTACTAAAATGAACAGTCTTTAGAATAAATATTTAGAATTATGATAGTTAAAGATTTTCTCTCTTTTCAAAAATAATTAATAATCTCTTTTCAATGCTTTTAATTTTTTTTATATTTTTTAACTGGGATACTAAAGTAGAATCAACAGATAAATGGTTTTAAAAAAGGTTTCCTACAAGTTTTAAACTAAAAAATATCTGCAATAATAAGTAAAATTGAAACAGACATCTATAATATATATTTTAAGATTCTATAATTTCTATATGTCATAACATGGTTAGTATTGATATTTATTATTATATTAAGTAAATTGAAAAAAAAAAGACTTATGTCACTTTAATAATCTGTTTTTAAAAAGTTGTTTTTTATCTGTTTGAGAGAATGATAGAAAGTATTTGAGCATGTAATGCAAAATTTTGAAAAGTTTTTAGGCAAAGAAAAGAAATAAAATGTTATTTAAAGAAGAAAAATAATCACTTTTAATTATTGCACAAAAACAAAGTTAAAAATCAAAATATAATTTAACTCGGATACTAGTGTAAAAAAGATATTTATATAAACTGTTTAGGAAAAGAAATAGGATTTATTTTTATAGGATTTCCGGTTGGTTTAACCGGAAATGAAAACCGACTGGACCCAATGCCGGGAAGCAAAATGTTGCGCGTCAGTTTTTGAGTATGCCAAGATTTGCGATATGGCGCCAAAAAGGTGTTTATACTCCCAGATTTTTCAAGAGTCACATGACTCATGTTGGGCACACTTGTTGAGACAGGAAACAATCGATTAGCTCCCTCCATTTATATATCAGATCTATGGGTTCACTGAAGTCTTAACTCTAAATGCTTTATGTAAGGGATTTCGAAAGTGGGGCTTTTTGAATTGATGTTTTTTTTTTCTGCATTAGTTTCGCATGAATTTTATCTTTCAGCATATTTTTGAGCGTTCCTTTTCTTTTTTAAAAACTTTTCTTTTACCTTCCACTTCATATGTTTAACTAATTACTACAATAACATGAGATGGCAATTTACCTCAAATACAGCACAGAGCAGAAACTTATTTCTTAACATATTCAATTAAAAGAAAGTTTGTTCTCAAATTTTACATACCATGTTTAAAAAAAATTTAATCAAATTCAATCTCGATCGATAGTATTCGTTTTAAATCCCTCATGAAAATTTAATTAATATTCGAAAAAATATAAAAATGTAAACCCACATAATGAATTATATTGGCCCGACCTGACGGATTTAACGCGCAACAGACCCCCTTACACGACGGTTCTTTGGTTAATTCGAGATTCGAACCTGCAACCTTACGGTAAACAAGCAGAGTCCGAAACCACTATTTCACCGCGACCCACTTAATCGTCAGATTTATTCCTTTATTAACTTATCATTGGTTATATTTCAATTTATATTGGACGCAGAAGGTTGCAACAGTCACTCTTATTATTGTTGTTAGGAGAAATACTACTGTTTAATGTTAAACAAATGCACAAAAAGCAAATAATATAATAGATGAAACAATCAATCCACCTTGAGTTACTGTGTTAAGAATCGTTTCTCTTTTTTGCAACGGATCAATGTGGGACTTTTTTTTTTTTTTTTTGCTGACTTATGCTTGGTGCGTTTTGTGAACATTTCCATGAGACTACGGCCATCGTTGGATGGATCGTTCTATGGATGATCTTGGAACTATTGAAATATTACATGTTCCCTGTAAAACGTAATATAATTCCCTTTTCCCTGTTGAAATATTAAATGTTTACCTTCAATCGGAGATCTGTTTTCCGATCCCGATTTGGATCAAGATATCGATACACCATCTGATTCACCTGCAACTAGAGTAAAATCCTTCCCCGTGGTTTGCTCCTACACGGCATTTAGAATTTGCTAGGATTTAGAATTTCCAGCGAAACTGGCTCAATCCGCAAACCAGAAGTCTGATCTTCTACGCAGTCTACAAGCTATGATCTGCTCTGGGACTGCCTGCACGGACGGCTCCTGTCGGAGTGCCAGTTGTAGAATCCTTTGCGATCTACCAGTTCTGCTTAGCCTTGGATATTCCAGTGAGATAACGGTCGCAGAAGGACGCAATTTAACAACATATCTGTCGTCAGCTGCCCGATGCAGTTTCCAGATCAGAACTGTCATCGGATGCTGCGATGGAGAGTGGGTGAGCGGGAATAAAAATGGCCCACCTCCACGTAGTGTTTCCCTGGGCACTGGTGCAGCTCTTTGGAACTGCGTCGGCTAAGAGGCTACTCAAATATGAAACAAATAAGGAACTTCCTTATTTAGTTTGACAAAACTATACACCTAAAATTTCAGTACAAGCTTCAAATTCAGAATATGCAGAAAGTTTATCTATGGTGGCAACAACTACAGTGTTTTTTAGATATACATAAGAATTATGTAGTTTTTATCCTAAAAAATAAAAAAAAAATTAAATATGTGTGTGTCAAATAATTGTTGTAAAACTCACACATATAAAAAATAAGTAGCGTTGACATAAATCTGATGGAATAATCTAATAATTACTTGAATTTGAAAAATTACAGTGATAAAAATTTACAAATTCATAACATATTTCGTCGCCATATATTTATAGTCGGTTATGACAAAGTGTATTAAAGGCCTTGAGTTTGATCTTTCAAAAAATTCCCACAATTCCTTGAAAAAAATTAATTTTGATGAAATCTTTCATTTAAGATATGGTAAACTGATAAAAATAGTGAATGCTCTGTTAGTCCTGTATTGCATCAAAATCTGAACACAAATGTGATGATTTTGAATTTATTTCAACCGGAAACAGATATGCTAAAAGGGAACCTAATATCTCGTAGAGCTCATTGATAGGCCATAGATCTCAAAAAAAGTGGAAATGATAGAAAAACTATTTTGTAAAATTTTAATTCTCCAAAACTTTTTTACTGCCCGCTCTTTTACTCCTGGTAGTGTGTCTTCCTTGTGATTTGGGCCTCCCGGGTGCGAGTCCCGGTTCGGGCATTGTTGTTATTCTTTGTTTATGCGTAGTGTGAATGTGTCCCCCTATAAAAAGGGGTTGTGCAAGCGAATATGAAGCATGAAATAAACCACTCTTGGCCCTAGTTGATGCCACTGAAAAAGCAAGGGACGCTAATTTAGGTTTAAATCGCTGACAACTATCGGTCGGCGGGCTTGTAAAGCGCCATGGGTAACAGCAACAACAACTCTTTTACTATTGAAAAAAGCTTGATGGAGAGCTTAATACTTCATCACGATGCATAATTTTTATTATAAAAGCTTTTTGTACCTCACTGGAATGCCGGCAAGGTCTCAGCTCATGAGCCGTAGGGTTTCAGATTCGAGAACCGATTCTACCGAATAGCCGACGTGTAAGGAGTTCTGTGCTCGTTAAATACGTCAGAACAAATGTCCTCCAGCTTGTATAATATAAAGAGTGGGGGTACCAGCTCAGGTGTCGTCCTCGTCATCTAACGGCGGTTAAAAATTACGAGGTCCATCCCAAAATAACCCTAGTGTGGCTTTAAAACGGGATTTCAATATAATCAAATCAGACTAAATATAAAAGGTTATCAATAACTACTATTCTTTAGACGTTTAGGGATGGAAACTTGTTTGTAATCCATTAATTTTGAATGGGTTTAATAAATGCAAGTGATACTTGCGGGAAAGCCCCAGTTAGCTACATTTTTCTTTAATTTGTTTTGCCATTCACATCCAATCTTTTTAATATTAAAGATTGAAATACAGGGTAGATGAAATTTTTCTTTTAACTTATCTCTTAAAAAAACAATCTCCCTTAACGTTCAGATTTGTGAATAGGATTTCTTTTATTTTTCCTTTTTTTAAAATTTGCACCATTTATTAAGAATTCATTATGCATGATATACAAAATGAAGAACTTTGGGAATCTTAAGAGACAGAGTGCAATTCAATGATAAGCGCATTTACATCGATTCTTTTTGTATGATGGTATGCGAGTTTAATTCATAACAAACTCATTTTATGATATTCAGATGCACAAAAGAATAAGTTTAAACCTATTATTTATTACAAGTTCATATCGGAAAAACAAAAAAATAATTGATTTCTTGATTCTCTGAATTCAAATGTACTCAAGAAATGTCTGAATTTTTTCAAAATAGTTTTTAATTATTTTATTAAAAATGAAATATATTGGACTTTTTTTTTACTAAAAGAAAAAGAGAATGTGATTTTTATATAAGTTAAATCTTTAAGAAAATTAACTAGAGGATAAAAAAGAAACGTTTCCATTTATTCAATTTGCAACAATAAGAATGAAAATAAATATTTAAAAAACATTACTTAGAAACAAATTCGAAACTAACTAAAGTATTAATTTTGAAAGAACTAAAGAAAAAAAAAAAGAATTAAAGTATTACTTCACACATGAAATCGCCTTAGAGAACAAACAGTACGTTAAATAAAAAAAAAAATTCTCTTAAAAGGTATTTGCGACTTAAATAGTTACATCCAAATTAATTAAAACTCAAAGTTTATCAAAATATAAAATGCAGTTTTTTTAAGGTACTTTGATTAGCTCACCAATAATTCTAAGTACTCCCTGATTTATCTGCGATTGTGTTATCATTAAAGTATATTAATCGATATTATTAACATCTTTTATCAAGATGATCTTATGTAATGTAAAAATCACAATTTTCTGCTACCATCTTCGACCTTAAGGTCTTTATCTTCCATTAAGCCTCCAATTTTAACATCTTTGTACGTTGTTTAGTTTCCCTTATCGCTCTGAAGGTTCTTAGAATGCTAAATCTTTCAGAAAGAAGCATTTTTTTAGTACAAGGATTTGGTGAAATCAGGGGATAGTTACAAAACAGCTTTCTGCAATTTTCAGGTTTATAAGTTTCATTCAATCTAGTGTTTCAGAAAATAATGAAAATGTAAAAATTAAAGTAATTAAATAGTTAAGCTTACCTGAAAAAAAATTCCATATTTAATTTAATTAGTCTTGCTAAATTAATCTCCCATTTTAAAGAAATAAGCAAGATATTTTATCTCTAAACTCTTACGCTTGAATTGTAGTAAGATTTTTATTTTGTATATAATAAAGGTTAAAAATCTTATAACTGAAAATAAAATGTATTTAAGGGAAATTTAATAACTACAGTCAGATGTATCAAGAAATGTTTTGTAAAAAAGGTAACAAATTATTGCTAACTAACAATTTTTTGAACTTTCAGAAAATGAAGAAAAAAAAAAAAAAACTAGATCAAATTGTTTAAGTAACGATACTTATTTCTGCAGGAAATTAGAAATGAAATGATATTAATGACGAATAAGTGTTGTAAGCTTACTCCTAAGATAAATCTCTAAGGTAAAATAGCAGTTCTTTTAACTTTCCAAAACCTTTTTAAAAATCTAACTTCTTTGCGGCTGGCTTAATCACACGCTCATAAACTGAATGACATCCCTGGCTATATAGCTTTAATGTAATGACTTAAAATAGTTCGGAAACATGAATGCTTCGGTTAGTTGTTTTAGGACTGTGTTCTGTACATGCAGAGTGTTCCACAAGGCATGCAGTATCTAATATTTACACATTGGAATAGAACACATCAAAAAGAATATTTTGATGTACAGGTTGTTGGGCTCCTGAATATAACGGCATTGTTTAATTAAAGTGTAAAGATTGTTTTATGAAAACTTCAAGAAATGAGAGGAAGCAAATCAATGTTTATTGAGAACTTTAAAATAAGAAAAAACATATTTTTAAATTTTCGCAATTGTTTTCTGCTAAACACATGATTAAATTTCTTTGACGCCGGTTTCAACTGCTACTGTCAAGTCATCCAATGATGAGAGCTGTGTAAGATACATTGTGTCCCCATAAAAAAAGTCTTACTGATTAAGATCTGGGGAGTGAGATGGCCACTCTATACCGTTGCCTGTTCTCATAATATAATCCAATCCAATCGGCCTATCATGAAAATGTTCCACTAAGAGACCGAAGTTTCGCTGAGAGTGGCGAAGTCTAAGATCACTTTGCATAAATCAATAATCGCTTATTTAGTCTATGCCAAGCAATCATCGGGTAAAAAGGCACTTTTCCGTTATTCAGACGTAACGAAAAATTCGCCAAATAATCGTTAGTCGAGAAAACTAAAAAATCGTCAAAAATGCAAAATTACATCAAAATTCGCGTTATTTACTTGGTGACTTTGTTCGCATTTTGTTCACTCTGGAGACATTTGTTTTGCCATTCACTTCGCTTGGCGACTTGACTCGTGTTTGGCTCACATTGGCGACATTTTGTGCCCATGTAATAGGAAAAGTATCGATGGAAACATAATACTTACTCTCATATTTATTAATTTCATAATCAAAACAGTACACAGTAAATTCTTAGCTAATAACGTGCAACTCATTCTCAACAAACCTGTTTTCTAACCTAATATCTCGCTGTGGAAATCTGCATATTCACTTGCAGAGGCACGGTTCTTCTCACTGGTTCCCACAGATTTGAAATTATTAAGGAAGGCCTCCATGTTTTGCAATCGTCGTATGCATCGTAATTTAGAGTAGAAAATGACAGATTCGTAATTAACGTTCTCCGTGTAATTAGATTATGACCCTACTTTCGGGTACCCCACGTGTTAGACATAAAAATACTCGTCTTAACATATTCTATCCGAATCTATAAATATTAGAGGCTCATACCTGTATGAATACGCATGCATATACAGAGCTCCGTAAATTAGCTTTTGGAAATTTTGAGAGTATATGAGAAACATAGAAAGAAGAAATATTTACTGCAGAATACATTGCAAAGGCTATTGTCAGTGAATTAAGTAAAAAAGAGATACACTAGATATATGGAATATATAAATACAAATTATAATAAACAAACCACACAGATGTAGAATAGAAACATTTGTAATTACAGAATAATAGCACTTATAGATGCACTAATAATAAGGATGAACGTGTATGTATGTTGGTGCTCTGCAAACCAAATCATTTGATCTAATGCAACTAAAATTCGACCCTTATTTACGTAGGAAAAGATAGATTCGAAATGAATTTTTAAAAATTTTAATTAGTTGAAAATTATTTGAAATTTCATTTACCGTCGCAATAATTTCCAAAATATTACAGCACAAAAATGATTGTCTTCTTAAAATGAAAAAAATATATCGTTTCAATGATAAAATTTCTTTATTATATTATTTTCAATCCATTTTTTCAAAGAAATTATTTTAATCACGTTTTATAAAAATACTGAAATGTTTTCGTTCTGTTTCGTTGTTGTTACCAGCATTTCATCCGGAGATTTTTTTCCTTTCGATTTTTGATTATTGAGAATTGAAAATTCAGTTCATTATTTTTTTATGTTTGGTAGTTTTTAGTATTCTATAATGATAATTTTGATAATTAAGGCTTTATGATAATTAATGATAAGGCTTTATGATAAGGCTTTATAATAATGATAATTAAGGCTTTTGATAAAATTTTTGTACTGTTATTTCATTTACATTTAAGGTTTAACTTCAGAAACAAACGATGTCGAAAATGTTTTGAAGTGGATCTATTTGCAAATACTGCTGCTCTTTTCTTTGGAAGTACAAAGATGCAGACAGTGGAGAACTTCTAAAATACTAGGAGTTTAAAATTTGGAGTTTATTGAAATATTTAATAGAAGAGGCTATAACAAACATACTTACAAAAATATTTAATTGAAATATTTAACAATCTTTATTCTTGGTTAAATGTGGATAGTATAAAATAACATCAACAAACAACTTCACAACATAAACGACAAGTAAGACAGCAGTACCAATAATAAAAAGTTGTTTTAAGGTGTACGTACACACTTGAAACTTCGAAAATCATTCAAAATATCGAATATTTTTTTTTATTATTTCAAAATGTTCTCTGATTCTTTAGCTTTCAAACGATACCAAGACATTGTCCATATTCGGAATATTTTTCGAGTTATAAGGATTTCTCTTGAGATACTCTCACTAAAAACACTAGTTTAGATTTTTTTAAACTTATTTTCTGAAGAATGATATTTTCCCACTATGTTGCTTAATTCAAACAATGATAACTCAAGAAGAAATTAACCAAATACAATTATTTATATATCAAAACAATTTGTATGAAACAGTGAAGGGGATGAACCTTAATCAAAGCTGTAATTAAAAAAATAAAATTTTTATAGCTAATTAAGTATCAAAATTACTGAAAAATCTCAATTTTTCTATTCATCGTTGATGAAAAAATTATTAAAAAAACTATGCATTTTTATAACTTGATTGAGGCTCATCCCATTGAAGACTAATATTAGGCATAATTTGCAACTAGAATTGTGACTCTGTAAAAATTAGAATTTAAGATATGTTTCAAAAAATATGCTAATTAACTCATTAAATATTAATTCATTAATTAATAACTAGCGCAATATGATTTTTTCCCAATGAAATGAGTTTAAACATATATTTATGATCTACTGTGAAAAATTGTCTTTTTATAGTTAAAATTTAAAAAAAAATCTTCAAGTGTATACGTACACCTTAATGTAAATGTTAAAAGAACGTGCCTTTAGAAACGACGTTGAATCGCAGGCCGTTATTCAGATAACTGTGTTGTAAATTTTTATTCCATAAAACCTGCGTTGCATATTTTACCTACAAAACAGCCTCTTCACCTTTTGCTTTTGATATCAAAAATTAGTTGCGAAATTACTTGTTTCAGCATACTTGATCAACTCTTGAATTTTTTAAAAGACCTGTGGTGGTATCTTAATAAACCAGTAACACTCTTTTCGCTAGCCATAATGCTTGACTCTATAAAATCGTTTACCTATACGCAGATTCACTGGTGGGGGAGTATTGTGGTGGTACCTTAATAAGCCAGTAACAGCCACTAAACATTGGTGATCACTTTTGTCTAGCGGAAATGTTACTCAGCTGAAAATCATAAGATCGCGAGCTCGATCGTTGGCGGAATTCAATCTCTACCTTGGCGTGACTCTACAATACAAACCGCCCAGATCTTTCATATAATCCAGATATCCTCGGGGAATAGGCATTTCAGACATAGAGGTTTACTGTCATTTCCTGTATTGACAGGTCGAATTTCTTATTCTTGGGTTTCAGAAATATGGATATGAAGTAGCCAAATAAATAAGTTTCTTGCTTCACTAATGGGCAAATATGTGTGAGGTTTAATAATTACCACCACTAATGTCTGGCATTGATAGACTGAATTTCTTAAGTTTGGTTTCCTGAGATGTGGATGGAAAGTTGCCAAATAAGTAAGCGAGTTCTTGCTTCACTTATAAGCAAAAAGGTGTGAGGTTTAGTTACCCCCATTCCAAAGACAGAGAGCTCCTCTTTCTAGAGAAATTGAGCCGTGTCCGGTAATGTCTGCTAAAATTGCAAATTCGGTCTCAGAGTACTATTGTGGCAACGATATTTTAACTTATTACTGAAGATTCTTTTGGATGTAATCCGAACATGATGAAAAAGTATGTAAAGAAAATAAGCATTTTATACACTGAGTTACATAAGATGCCCGCTGTTTCCATTTTTAGAAGATCCCTTTTTCAAACAAAATCCAATCATCGCGAATCAGTGTGCCTGCGATATCGATGTAGTTAAAGTGGACTCTCTTACGTCAAATTTGCTGTTCACAACTGGCAACATAAACTGCTCAGTCATCCACTTAAAAGCTGCTTGAAAACTGAACTGCAAAAGGTACGAGTATTATAAATCATTCTTTTTTTTTCTTTATTACTGTTTATGTTTCTCACAATCACGACTGTGTCTTTTTAATTTTATTCCTTTTAAGGTATATATTTTTGGAGATTCATCAAAATATTAAAAGAGAAATAAAAATCTATTTAGAAATGAACAAGACACAAATAATCGATTGAATATTAAGTGATATTTTGTTTTGATATATCGTTTAAGGTATATGACTACTTTTGAGATTAATTTTTCCAAAAACGTTTGAAATTAGTCATATTTTAAAATATTTGCATAAAAAATATTAAAAAATATATATGAAACCAAACTATACAGTTAAGTGGCAAAAGTGTTTTTTTAATTGGAAAAAAGGGTTTTATTTTGGCTAAAAAGAAGTATAAAGCAAAAATATTCTAGTTTCGATATTTTTCAAATGATTTGCATAAAAGTTTGCATATATTATCTAACTAATAAGATATATATTATCTAACTAATAAGATA
>JAPMOQ010044951.1:3582-42525 GCA_026543055.1 Argiope trifasciata
GGGAAATGTGGCCGGACGAAATTTTACTTTAAATAATACTTTTCTACTGCTTTCACATTTTAAATCTTAATTCTTATAGAAAAATTGACTTTTTAATTCTATATGAAAAATTGATTTAAAAAAGTTATTCATTTAAGAAGGCATCATTTCTAACACTTCATAGTATTCCATAAACAAAAAATAATTCCAAATGTCTTACGAATCTAACTTATAAAAGAATTTCACAGTCATTGTTTTGTTTTTAATCTTCCAAATTTTTTATTAATTATTATGCAAAATCCCAATAGTTTTCCGTGCATTGTTGTGTAAAAGAAATTTCATTTTTTTTTCTTTTTAAATTTTTTTTTTTTTTTGAATAAACAGTACTAAGTAATAGAAATAATAAGCTTGAAAATTCACATCTCTATTTAAACTTATAAGTGAAACCGAAAATGACAGAACAAGGAAATTTTATGGCAATAACAGCGTCTTTACATATATCATTGGTCTGAAACAATTTCAGGTTTCCAGCAGATATTCTCTGTAGGATTTCAAGACCAATTACTTTCTTTGGGCAGCAATCGGTTATCAATCATTGATATGCAGTTTCGTCAACTTATTGTATCAGAATTCAGGAGAATTGGCTCGTTGAAAAACGTTCAGCCGATCAATGAGACATTTTCCAGTAAAAAAAATTAATAAATAATTCGATATTTTGTGCTTTTTATGACAGTCATCAGGAATGATTTAATTAATTTTGTGCTTAAAATATAAAAAAAGATTTTTAGCTTTTTGTAGTAAAAAAATGAAAAAAAAACTTTTTTTCTATTTATTATATTTTGCTTTAATCTATTTTTTTTTTCAAATTTTTTTATTAATCAGTTATTGACACTGACTAAACCGGATATTTGAAGGGCAAGAATATTTTAAATGATACTCTTTTTTTTTGTTGTTAAGTTAAATTAAATTAAATTATTGTCCGATTTATTATTTAAAAAATTCTGTGAAAGAGATCCTTTTTTTATTGAAAATTATGTAGATGCCATGAGATTCATGGAGATTTCTTTTAATTAGATTACCGTCTTCGATCTGGAAGGTTTCATTCTACATGTGAAACTTCTGAAAAGCTAGGAATGCGAAACCTGTGTCAAAAACGCATCGTTTTTTCAAACGAGAAGCACTGCAAACGAGTTTTTGTGTTCCCTCAAATTTACAAGAGGTCAAGAGTCCCTAAGGGTAGGACAGGCTCATTCAAGTCAAATGTTATCGCTTTCGTTTATTGTGCTCTACTTCAAAGTCTAAGGGATTCTAAGAATAGTGAATGAGAAGACTGTTCTGTTTAGTCAAACCCCGACAGTTGATAACATCATTTTGCGAATCGTTGCACGGAGAATTGTTTTCTTAACTTTTGCTGGGTATTTTTAGCAAAAATTAGTCAGAAAATTGGTTGGACAGGTAAAAAAAATGTATTAGAGTCTCATAATTGGCCATTTAGATATTAATAATCCAGGCCCTAAAACATCTCGTAGCTGTTTTATCAGAATTCAATATTGTTTATAATCATTATTCTCTATTAAAAAATCATTACATTTTCGTTTTTAAATGATTCCAAGTAATGAAATATACAACTCAAAACCTTATGAATTGTACCAATGTAAATGCATATCAAATATATTTATCCAGAATTTATTTTTGTTGCATACTTTTCTAGTGATTTTAAAATCTTAATACAACTTAAAACAATCGACATTTTATCGCAATTTTTTCTCTCGTTTATTTCCACCACTTTTAAAATATTATGCAAGAGTATTTCATTCCACATAAATTTAGGTAAGTTTATAATGTCTAAAATTTTCTTTTAAAAAGTACGGAGAGCAGGTGATCATTGATGACATATCTATTGGTCAAAATTTTAAATATAAACTAAAAATTTGCAGAATCGGTTATAAGTGAACATGATACCTAAAAACAAAAGCAACTAGATAAGTTAAATATATATTGTAATTTTATCAAAATATATAATTGTATTAAATTTTTTAATATAATTTGTAAAAGGAGTGATTATTCGTCAGTCTTTCTATTCATGAGAGTTTGATTAATCATTTAAAAAAATGGATAAATGAAATTGCTTTGCTTTGACATCATTATTACAAACATGTATCCAATTTTCGCTCCAATCTAAAAAGATAGGAAGATGTGCTTCATGCATACTTGATTCTATTTAACAGTATAAAGAAATACGGATACGCTGCACTGCATAAACATAACCATAAGAGAAAGTAGAGAGGTAAACACTATCATTGATCTTTACCTTAATTGCAAAGATAAATGGTAGTATTAGACTGTTAGATTGCTTTTAATTATAATAATAAAGTACTGATAAAAATTGCTTTCCAGTTTGGAACCTGCAAATTTTAAGGTTGTTACTGCCCCTGTTACTACTTATGTGTGCAGTTGTAGTTTCGTTTCATAAGTAACACCCCTATCAGTAATAAAATATGAGTGAAGTAATATATAATTCTTTATTTGATACGAGTAAACAACAGATTGTTATTTCAAGGCATAATTATGAATGCTATACTTTTGAATATTCAAAAGTAAGTTATTGCCCACGCATCTTTGAAGCATTTATCTGGATTATTTTGCATTAGAATGTACATAGAGACATAGAATTATAACTCCTGCTGCACTTTACACAAGATACATCTATCTCACTTATTCACACAGTTTTATCCTTTAATGAATATTCTCATTTGCAAATCAACAAAAAAATGCTTCAAAATATTGTAAAATAAATACAGAATCTTTGAAATTCCTTTTTTTAGAAAAAAAGATTTTATAAATCTGTTGCTTTATCTAAGAAATATATGTTCTTTGATAAACTTTAAAAAAAAAAGAGTTTACGGTGTTAAAGACTTTTGCGATGTTACCAGTCTCTTAACGTTCCTAACAAAATTAATCAAAAATTCAATTCAATTTATTGATAAAATTGATGTTATGTAAACAAAAGTATTGATATATACGTGACGCCAGCATTTAGCTTTTCTGTTATAAATTATATATATATATATATATATATATATATATATATACATACATACACACACACACACATTTGGATGAATTTCTGTATTGTCAAAGATGTTTCAAAAAATTCACGAGGAAAAATTTATCATTAGCAATTTATTAAAAATATCCCATTTAGTTTTAAAACAGCTTTAAAAAACACGAGCTATCATTCCGAGCAACGGTATTCTCATGCTAATTAAGCACAGAAAATTTAATTATACGAATATCAAATGATTACAATCATGAAAATATAGTAATTATGGTGTTTATATCGATTTAATGATATCAAATATGAAATTTCGATATCATTAAATCGATAAAAGTGTTAAATACCAGTAATTTTTTTTAAAAACTCTTCCTGCGGAGACTTGAGTGCGAAAGAAATCTTGTTTTCGTACAATAAGATCAGCCGCTCAACTGCTTCCAACAATAGTCATTATCTTGCGATAAGACCTGAACAGCTCAGAACTACGGCTGTTTGTGAAAGGAGAAACGTGTCTACATGAGAACAATAGGCTCCGTTGCCCGCCCCACCAGAACTATTAGTGGGAGGTCTGTTCCAAGAAATGCATCATTGTGTAAGGGACTTTCCCTATCCCTATGAATAACTGAATTCTGTTTGAGAGCTTCTATTGGATAGATCGTATCTATTGTAACTTTCTATTGTGATTGCAAGAGCTGTAGTTGAAATATCAACAATACGATACGATCATGGTAAGGGTGCGATTTGAATCACACCCTTACCATGGTGTGATTTGAATCACACCTCTCAATGAAAAGTATTGATCACTGGTATCTGTGACTTTCTGATATTGGTTACGTAATAACCGTTCTGAAAATATTCGTCATCCCTACCTAACACTGCGATCGTGTGACTGGGAATTAATGAGCACTCTTACTGGGTAGATAGTTTAATTATATTAATGATCCGTTTTTAAAGCGAATCTACGGCTATGTGTGGACGGGCCTCGTAATTATGAACCGTGGTCAAATGATGAGGACGACCCCTGTGCTGGTAACCTCCCATCCAGATTTCCACAACTCACCAGCTTGTCCTACTGGATGCAAAATCTGTCGAAGGTTAAACCAATATCTTCAATACATCGATTTGTGACACTTATAAGTAGTAAACAATTCAGCCAATGTTTAACAATGTAGAAAACGGAGAAATTCAATTTTAAGGGAACTGTATTTTCGAGCATTGCATAAATATATAATGTTATCCATCTTCAAAAATAAGACTTAAAGCAGACATTTTAGATTTGAAAACTATTATATTTTATCAAAATAATTTTAAGAATATAAAAGAACTATCCAAGGAATATAAAATTAGTTCTGCTTTGAATAATCGATTCAAACAATGATTATTTCGAATCGTACAGAAGAAATGAATATTTTCTTTTACAACCATGTATCCAATTGCATCCATAAAAATCTGTATTTTGTATGAGAAATATTTATGCGATAACATTTTGTAACAAATTTTCCAAATATATGTAACAAAAAAATATACATATCAGATCTCATTGTTGTATTATACTTGGAAAATAATTACCTTTAAAAAAAGAGCTTTTCATTTTATTAATATAAAATTGACGATTCTCTGGTTAAGATATCATGAAATTTCATGATAAACACTAGACAATGCTTCGTCATCAAAAACAACAGAAATGAGATAGAATTATCAAAAACTGTAACTGTAAATTGAAGAAAACTGAGTCTCAAGTTTTATCTGTATTGCCATTTTTACCTTGAAATACTAAAAAAAAGGTATTGAAAAATTAAAATAAAGTATTTTATTCATAATGCTTAAAAATTAATAGGCGATCGGTCGCTGAATGTACCAAAAAAAAACAATGAAGGAATCAGCCGATTTTAATTTCATGTCAGTTATTAATGAAATGTCTCAAAGTCTGCAATAACAAATATGTTGTAAGTCGTAAAAACAGTCGTGGATTTCCTTCAGCCTAAAATCGCAAAGGAATAGCCCCCTGTGTTGAACTACGCGGCCTCAGCCGACACCACTGAAATAAAAGAATTTGTATCGGCTACCAACCTCGACATTCCCGAAGGAGGGGATTAAATAACAAAAACACAAAACATTCTTTTCTTGTGTAATCAGGCAATGTTCTCTCCACCACTGAAGCCATAAAGAGAAAAGGCAAAAATCTGTGAACTGGTTGAAAAGAGAACGAAGACCGGTTATTCTTTGAATTACAGTATCATTGAATTCCATTTTACTGGAATTGAAGTATGCACGAGAAAATGCTCCAGGTCATTGCTCCATTGAACGGAGAGGTGACTTGACAATAGGGATGACGAATATTTTCAGAACGGTTATTACGTAACCAGTATCAGAACGTCTCAAATATCAGTGATCGATACTTTACAAAGAAGGGTGTGATTCCAATCCTTAACATGATCTTATTGGTGACATTTCAACTACAGCTCTTATAATCACGTTAGAAAGTTACAATAGATACGATCTGTCCAATGGAAGCTCTCGAACAAAAACTCGGTCATTCACAGGGATAGGGAAAGTCCCTTACACAATGGTGCATGTTCTTGGAACTGACCTCCCACTAATAGTTCTGACGGGGCGGGCAACGGAACCTATTGATCACATGCAGGCAGTTTCTCATTTCACAAAGAGTCATAGTTCTGAGCTCTTCCTGTCTTATCGCAAGATAATGACTATTGCTGAAAGCAATTGCGTGGCTGTTCTTATTGTACAAAAACAAGATTTCTTTCGCACTCGAGTCTCGGCAAATATATATATATATAAATAAGTTTTCGCAGGTACTCAACACTTTGAATAAGGAGGGTTTTGTTAGGAACGTTAAGAGATTGTTAATATCGTAAAAGTCTTTAACACCGTAAACTTTCTTCATATATTTTTAAATAATTTATCAAAGAGGATATATTTCTTAGATAAAACAATAGATTTATAAAATCTTTAAAAAAGAGGAATTTCAAAGATTCTGTATTTATTTTACAATATTTTGAAGCATTTTTTTTGTTTATTTGCTAATGAGAATATTCATTAAGGGATAAAACCTGTATGGATAAATGAGATAGCTTTTGATGAATTTTGTGTAAAGTGCAGCACGATTTTTTGTTGCATGTTTCTATGGACATTCTAATGCAAAATAATTGAGATAAATGCTTCAGTGATGCGTGGAACGATAAAATATTTTTGAATATTCAAAAGTATAGCATTCATAGCTATGCCTTGAAATCACAATCTGTTGTTTACTCGTATCAAATAAAGGTTTATATATTATTTCACTCATATGTTGTTTCTGATAGGGGTGTTACTTATGAAACTAAACTACATAAACTGCACACATTCTTGCAGTAATGACCTTAAAATTTACGGGTTACAAACTGGAAAGCAGTTTTTATCAATACTTTATTATTATTATTATTAAAAACAATCTAATACTACCATTCATCTTTGCAATTAAGGTAAGGATCAATGATAGTATTCACCTCTCTACTTTCTCTTATGCATATGTTTATGCAGTGCAGTGATATCCGTATTTCTTTGTACTGTCGAATAGTATGAAGGAAGTATGTCTTCGCAGCCATTTAGATTGGATACATATTTGTAATAATGATGTCGAAGCAAAGCAATTTCATTTATGCTTTTTTTAAATGATTAATCAAACACTCATGAATAGACAGACTGACGGATAATCACTCCTTTTACAAATTATATTCAACAAAATTAATACAATTATATAATTTGATAAAATTACAGGATGCATTTAACTTATCTAGTTGCTTTTGTTTTGGGGTATCATGTTCACTGATAACCGATTCTGAAAATTTTTATTTCATATTTAAAATTTCGACCATCAAATCTGTCATCATCTGCTCTCCGTACTTTTTAAAAGAAAATTTTAAATATTATAAACTTACCGAAATTTATGTGGAATAAAATACTATTTCATATCTTAAAAGAATTGTTTGTTCATTTTAGCTGCATTTGAATGTTTTTGAAAACGCCAATTTCATTGAATGTGAACTGAAAGTGTTGGAAATAAACGAGAGAAAAAATTGCGATAAAAATGTCGATTGTTTTAAATTTTATTAAGACTTTAAAATAAGTAGAGAAGTATACAACAAAAATAAATTTTGCATAAATATATTTGATATGCATTTACATTGGTACAATTCATAAGATTTTAACTTGTTTATTTCATTACCTGAAGTAATTTAAAAACGAAAATGTAACTATTTTTCAATAGAGAATAATGATTATAAACAATATTGAATTCTGATAAAACAGCTACGAGATGTTTTAGGGCCCGGAAGATTAATATCTAAGTAGCCAATTACACGGTTCTAATATATTTTTTTAGCTGTCTAACCAATTTGCTGACTAACTTTTTCGAAAAATACCTAGCAAATATTAACGAAACGACTCTCCGTGCAACGATTCGCAAAGTGGTGTTATCAACTACCGTGATTTAAATAAACAGAACAGTCTTCCCATTTACTAGAAACCCTTAGACTTTGTAGTCGTTCACAATAAACGGAAGCGATAACATTTGACTTGAATGAGGATTAAGTGTCCTACCCTTAGGGACTCTTGACCCCGCGTAAATTTGGAGGAAAGCAAAAATTCGCCAAACTCATTTGCAATGAATCTCGTTTGGAAAACCGATGCGTTTTTATGACACAAGACTCGCATCCCTAGCTTTTCAGAAATTTCACATGTAGAATGAGGCCATCCAGATTGAGGATTAACAAGGTAATCTAATTGAAAGAAATCTCCATGACCCTCAAAGCATCTACATAATTTTCAATAAAAAATAGCCTCTCTTCTGCAGAATTTTTTAAATAATAAATCAGACAATAATTTAATTTAATTTAACTTAGCAACAAAAAAAGAGTATTATTTAAGATATTCCAACCCTTCAAATATCCGGTTTAGTCAGAGTCAATAAATGATTAATAAAAAAATAGATTAAAACAAAACAGACTTAATAGAAGTTTTTTTCATTTTTTTTTTACTACAAAAAGCTAAAAAAATTTTTTTGTATCTTAAGCTTAAAATAAATTAAGTCATTCCTGATGACTATCATAAAAATAACAAAATATCGAATTATTTTTTAATTGTTTTTTTACTCTCAAATGTTTCATTGATCGGCTGAACGTTTTTCAACAAGTTCAATCCTCCCGAATTCTGATAGAATTAGTTGACGAAACGGCATACCAATGAATGATAACCGATTACTGTCAAAAGAAAGTAATTGGTCTTGAAATCCAACAGATAATATCTGGTGGAAACCTGAAATTGTCTCAGATCAATAATATATGCAAAGACGCTGTTATTGCAATAAAATTTACGTGTTCTATCAGTTTCGGTTTCACTTATAAGTTTAAATAGAGATGTGAATTTTCAAGCATATTAATTATTTCTATTACTTCAAACTGTTTATTTAAAAAATTCAATATGAATTTAAAAAGAAAAAAATAAAATTTCATTTATACAACAATACATGGGAAAAAAGCATTGCAATTTTGCATATCAATTAATAAAAACTTTGGGAGATTAAAAAGAAAGCAATGGCTTTGAAATTCTTTTATAAGTTAGATTCATAAGACATCTGGAATTATTTTTTGTTTATGGAATACTTTAAAGTGTTAGAAATGATGCCGTCTGAAATGATAAAGAAAAAATAACTTTTTAAAAACAATTTTTCATATAGAATTATAGAGATAAAAAGTCAATTTTTCTATAAGAATTAAGATTTAAAATGTGAAAGCAGTAGAAAAGTATAATTTAAAGTAAAATTCTGTCCTGCCACTTTCCCCTTCCTTTTTTTTTTAAGTGTGTTAAATATGAAACAACGCAACGTTTTAAAATGCTTGCTGACTGAAAGCGGCGTGTGGATAAAAGGTTTACAGAAGATGATTTGAACTTGAGAGGTTCTTACTTGATTCGCCCTTCCTCTGAGTCGCTGGGCCCTTTACCACCTTTTATGACTCGACTTCCAGGAAAAAACGCTATCTGAAAAAGAGGATCAGTATCTTTAGTTTAAATAGGCAATTACCAAACACACGTGGAGGCTTTAATATGTTTTTCCCACACCATTTTTTCTGATATTTGTAGTTTTATTTTGTTTTCGGCTTTTAAAGTTTTTGTTTTAAATTTAAAAAAATTGTGATCTGAATTTATTTTATTTTATTGTTAAATTGATAATTTTTTAAGAATGCCTTATAAATCGCTGCACATATATTTGATTCATAAATTTTGATTGTGAATATTGTAGATTTAAATTTAAAATGTCCTTATAATATAATTTAGATGACGTAATGTAGAAAAAATGAATAACAATAAAGCTAAAATGCATGGTCTTAAGAGACTATACGATTGTATGCAATAAAGAAAGTTAATGAATTATTCTTAAGAAATGTTTTTAAATTACATTTGGATGAATACTTATTAATGATATTATTAAATTTGTCGCTTATATATGCCCTTCGCTAGCGTTTTGCTTATATATGACCTTCTCTAGCGTTTCGCTTATATATGACTTTCTCTAGCGTTTCGCTTATATATGCCATTGCACATATTCTATAATTTCCAATTGAAGGCTTCCTCAAGTATTTTCAAACATTTTAAATCACACTAGAAAGATTACTTAAAGCAAATATCTGCATATTAAGTATGGAAATACGCAGACACAAGAAAGCGAAAATGAATATTTATTGCTAAGTTTTCAGCAAGAAATGCGAATTTTTTGTCAAAATTATCAAGTGGAGTAATATAGAAAAGAATAAATGGCACCTGAAACCTAGTCTTGAGTTTAATGCTCTAATAGTTTATCGGTAATGCTTCCAAAATATTAAAAATGTTTTTTTCGGTGATGTTGCCAAAATATTAAATATGTTTTTTTAAAGAAAGGGGGAAAAATTGAATAAATGATTTAGATGTTGCAAACGATTATAGAAACCCTGACTTTGCAATTAGGTTTTTTAGTAACTATCACATTTTATAGTGGAGAAAAAAATTATTGAATTAATGATACAGATATTGCAAACAACTATAGAAATATGCCATTAAGTCGGGATTTCAATGCACATCCTAACTAAATTCAATCAGATTTACCGTAAATAAAGAAGATTTGTCGAATTAATTATTTAGATATTGCAAACGATTATAGAATTCTTTGCTTTGTATTTATTTTTTTAGAAAATATCACATTTTATATTTATTTTATTTCATCCAGTCACGTGCTAAAAGTCAAATTTCTTTAGATTTAATTTGCAGTGATGGGTTTTTTTTTAATTTGAACTTCTGTCATAGTTTTCTTTTATTTTATCCAGTCACATGCTAAAAAAACTTTTGGTAAAATATTTCTTTAAAAATAGAAGCTTAAGTTATACATTAAAACACTGGTACCATTAGAAATTTAATTTTTTAATCTTTAAACTGATGTAAAAATCATGTTTGTGCGATAATATTTTCGGAAATTATAGCGGAATCACGTCGAAATTTCGCTTAAATTTTAATTAATTCAAATTCTAATTAAAAATTCGAAAAGAGGGCTCCGAGGTGCTCATTCCCGACCTCCAAGGTATACATGTACCAAATTTGGTAGCTGTAGGTCCAACGGTCTGGTCTGTAGAGCGCCAACACACACATTGAGCTTTATTATAAGTATAGATATAGATTTATATTTGCAGATATTTCTTAGAAAAAGTTTAAAAGATCGTGTTTTTATAAGAAAATAATTAATACAACAAATCTGTGTAAAATAGGAAGACTTCGTACCTCTTTCAAAGTGGTTTAATTTTTATCTATTTTTCAACGCCTTTGTACTGATCGCTTAAATTGTTATTCTTAATCTTAGTCCGTATTCTTAGAATTTTTGTTCTTATCTCTGTCGTGAACCAATGGCAATGTTTAGAGATATTTGTCCAATGGGAGTTGAAGAGGCAGTGTGATAAAAAGACAACTCATCCCATCGGGCATACATTTAGGAGGGTCAGCTTATTTTAAACCCCTCTTTCACAGATGTGGAGGCATCAAATTACAAGACTCGTAATATTCCCTTGCGTACAAAGAAGAAAAGCTCATGTTCCACAGCTTCGTTTACTGTCAATGCTTTTGAACATTAATTAAAAGATTTTAATCTCCAAGTGCGCATATTTTATTTCGACAGCCAAACACATAAGCCAGAAGTACAAATTTTTTCTCGCGTCATATAGCAGTCAACTGAAATTGGGGAAAATAAATAAATAAAAAAAAATTAATCAATAAATTTTGCCGAAAAATGTTTACATTTATGGTTTTTTAATTTACTTAGCCTTTCTGTTTATAGATGTGATTTTTCTGAAAAATTGCGAGTGGTTTCAAAATATTCAATGGCGGAAAAAATAAAAAGCATATTTTCAACGATATAAAAAAATAATAATAAAATAAAAAAAATTTAATTTTTAGAATGAAGTTATCGCGTTAAATCTTAGGACTGATAGTTCTTAAATTTCCTGAAGCAATTTATGATTTGAATGTTGTAAATATTAACACGTCATACATAAAAAAATTGTTATACATAACATGCATTTCCTTATAACACATTTGAAGAGGCTCAAAACTTTCCAAAATTAATATGTAATGCGCTAAATTTAAATACATGTCAAGTCAACGCCCCCCGAAATAGTATTTGCAGAAAAAAAGAGGAAGTAAAACATTTCATTATGTAGCTGAAAAAAAAAAAGAATATATTTGGTGAAAGCTGTTGCATGAAGTGTATTTTTTAATTCCTTTTTTTTTTAATTCCTATATCTATACTTATAATAAAGCTCAATGTGTGTGTGTGTGTGTGTGTGTGTGTGTGTGTGTGTGTGTTGGCGCTCTACAGGCCAAACCGTTGGACCTACAGCTACCAAATTTGGTACATGTATACCTTGGAGGTCCGGAATGTGCACCTCGGAGCCCTTTTTTCGAATTTTTAATTAGAATTTGAATTAATTAAAATTTAAGCGAAATTTCGACGTTTTTCCGCTATAACTTCCGAAAATATTATTGCACAAACATGATTTTTATATCAATTTAAAGATAAAAAAATTAGCTTTCTAATGGTATCAGTTTTTTTAATTTATAATGTAAACTTCTATTTTTAATGAATTTTTAAAGAAATATTTTAACCATGTTTTTATCACGTGACTGGATAAAATAAAAGAATGCCGGAAGTTCAAATAAAAAAGCAACAACTATCATCGCAAATCAAATCTAAAGAAATACAACTTTCAGCACGTGACTGGATAAAATAAAAGAAATATAAAATGTGATATTTTCTTTGAAAAATAAATGCAAAGCAAAGGTTTCTACAATCGTTTGCAATATGTATACCATTAACTCAATAAATCTTCTTCATTTACGGTAAACTTGATTGAATTTTGACAGGATATGCATTGAAATCCCGACTTAATGGCATATTTATGTTATCGTTTGCAATATCTGTATCATTAATTTAATACTTTTTTTCCCTTTCTCGCTTTCTTTAAAAAAACCTATTTAATATTTTGGCAACATCATCGAAATTTTTTTTTTTAATATTTTGGAAGCATAACCGATGGTTAAAACTGACGGATTTATAAAATTAAAGAATATTACTAGGAAAAGGTGTACTTTTAGAACTTTCCGACCATCATCTTAAAGAAAATACTAATTTCAGGTCAATCAATGCCCGGAATTACTTCAAGGCTAATGAATATGTGATTTAATTGAAAATTTTAGAACGCTTTACTCATGGCGAACCAGCTGGTCGCCAAAGGCGGCTAGTTGGAAATAAATCCTAAAAACAATACAATACTTCATTTTATTTCTTGTTAAGTAAGTTTTCAGGAAATTTCAACTGGGTAAATTCAAATAGGTACATATTCTTTACTAATTATGGAATTATTTTAAAATAAGAAGTCATAAATGCTTTATTTTATTTAAAATCATTAAATTAATAAAAAAATGACAAGCCACAAAATTAAAATTTCTTTAATTATTATTTTTGCATCAAATGCTTTCATTTTTTTTATAATTAACACATACAGAAAACTGTATTATCTTTAAATTACTAAAAACTGGAACTGAATAAATATTTATGATGGATCAGAAAAGCTATATTTTAATTCTAAAAAAAACACATTTGTTTATCTTGATACTTGAAAAATGTCTATAGAAATTGCCATTTTCAAAAATTCAGCTACAAGAAAATTTATAGAGAATAAAATTTTTAATGGAAATGAAGACAATTAACTGCAGTATCAACCACGTAAAATTATGTTTCTGTAAGAGAACTATTTTTTGTATTGCTCAAAGGAGCAAAAATCGTAGTTTTTATGAATGATATCATACACACAGCAGCATTTTGTTCTTTCTCTTTTCTTTAATAATTGGGTTTAATGAATAAATCACACATACATTTTTCAAAATAAAAATATCTTTGATATTATCAAAAGGCTAATTCAATCTTGTAAATGCTCCAAGGAGAAAAATCACAGTTTTTATGATTGCTATCATATATACATCAGATTTTTGTTTTTAGTTTCTTATCTGAAAAAGTAGGTTTTATGAATAAATTCCATTTGTTTTGTTCCCTAACCTTTATTAGTAGGAGCTGGCATTCTCCTTAATATATGAACATGCATGTAAAATGCTAAGAGTGGCAAGTTCAGTCATACATTAAAAGAGAATGTTCCTTTTAAAATATTGAAAATAAAAATATCTAGAAATTCGAAATTCTATCGAAAAATAGGTGTTTTTCGAAGTAATGAAAAACATCCCACTGTTAGTAGGTAAAATATAGCAAAAGTTACTGATGGCAATACAAGGTACAAACATAATTTTCATTTGATCTAATTTCTTCGTAAAATACAAAAACCACCTATTTGAAAGAAAGAAATTATAACAATGCATGGCAAAATATTTATTTTAAACTTCAAAAACTTGACTATATTGTGAAACTGAATATATAAATTATAGAAATATATAAATAAATGCTTCCTATTAAATTCACAAGTATAGATAAGATAATCACTGAATATATATTTCTTGCAAAACAAGAAAACATTGATAAAACTCTGATTAACATAAAGTTAAATATAACATCATACACAAGAAGGGAAAAAAACGCTACAAATTTTTAGTAACATTTGCTTCATACAACGGTATTTTTTTTGTTCCAAAAAGAATAACTGATATCTGCTTTCAGATTTATTAAATTTAGGTCTTACAATAATCTGATGGAATGGATAAGCAATCTTTTAAAAATATGTCAAAAGTGCAACAGAAATTTAATTCCTTTACAAGAGCAAAATTGTATTATTAAACAGCAATTTATATATGTATATAGTATGTGTGTGTCTATGTAACATAGGCAGATGAATAATATTAGAAAGAAATTATGTTCTGAATTGTACTCAGGTGCATAATAGATCATAATTTAATAAAAATTAACTTTAAAAATAGAAAACTGAAATTCTAAAGGCATGATTAAAATCAAATTAAAAATTCATTCATCAGACAGTTCTGAAATGTTATGCAAAACACCATAATTCAGAAGTGTAATGCATAGGGCTATGAATACCTGAGGTAACAATCTTAATAGCAAACACAAAACTTTATCTCCTTCTAAAGGAAAACATTAGACAACAAATATCATATTGCAGTTGGAGTTCACAGTTACAGTGTCAGTGAGTAATGACAGCCAACAGAATCGCAACATATTCAAGGTAAGTAAACAGTTACAAAACTATTGATTGTGACTATACGTGAAAATTTCATATTAAATCCACAGCATTACCAGTGCTATACTTCAGAGAAATTTCAGTTTCAGTAAAAATAGAGAAAAATAATTAAAGCTTTATAAAACACAGTAAACACTTTACAATACAATTCAGAGCAAAATAAATATTTCAATTTCCTCAGTTAGAGTACAAAATATATTTCTTGCAAGTCTTCGTCGATAAACACAGAATAACAACACACAGTTAAATACAACAGCATGTATTAGGTTGTTCGGAAAGTAATTTCGTTTTTTCCTGACAAAGGATTTAATTGCATTTTTCGCACCCAATTTCATACTTAAACCGCAAAATCATTTTATGTTTTAAGAGCTGATATAGCAAGGCTTGAGTGTGAAAAAGTGCAGCTGATTCTTCGCAGTAGTTTTTGGATGGTGCCCTTTTAAATATGGAGAGCAATAAACAGCATTTTCGTCATTTTTTTCTTTTTTGCTATAAAAGGTAAAAATGCTGTTCAAGCCAGAAATAAATTGGCCAATATGTGTGGAGAAGATGTGTTAACAGTACATCAGTACCAGAACTGATTTGCAAAATTTTTCCTTCAAATGAGGAGGCCAAAAACCACCTCGATCAGTTTTTTTTTACAGCAAAGACCAAAACTTTTATGAGCGTGTAATCATGTTACTACCAAAAATATGGCAAAAGGTATTAGACCAGAATGGCAATTTTATAATTTAATAAATAATTTATTCATTAAACGAAAATTTCTTTTCATTTTGACAAAAAAATACGAAATGACTTTCCGAACAACCCAATACAATAAACAGCTACAAATTCTTTTGGCAAAATTCAAATAACATGAAGCAAATTATTTTTTCTTTTGAAAATCACCGATTTCTGTTACCTGAAATATTAAATTGGGTTCTTACATTAATCTGATGTAAAAACAATCTTTTTGGAAATTTGTCGAATTGCAGAGTAGAAAGAAAACCCCAAAATATTTATTTCTCTTTACAACAGTATTATGTTATGAATTTAGGTTTGCATATAAAAGGTGACACAGAAAAAGGGGAATTTTTTAACAATCAAATACAACCAAGTGTGATAGAGATAAAACGTGCAATTCATAGTAACTGAAACCTTAAAATTCTGCAGGGATCCTTTCAGTATGAAAATATCTGGCTTCTGCTGCTGGGGCGAGCAGCTGTACTCATGCTCATGAGTTGTCTCTCCTTCGAATTTTTCGGTCCCCGGTCTCCACCTGCCGATCTTTTTGATTGGCTTGGGTGGAGGTTGGTATTTGGGAGTAAAATCTGTTTTGTGAGTGGGGCACCTTCGAAATCATCTGCTGTTTTCAGTTTCCCTTTTCTCGGCAGCGTCATTTCCCGCTTCAGATAAGGATGTGGCGGTAGGACTGTGCAATCTCAATTACACCTGAAAAAATGCAGAAATTATTCCATGAATTTATTTCTCAGATTAACAGAATTCCATTTTGATTCCGGATATATTAGAAATGTTACGGATGGATTTCGTAAACCGGAGATCGAAGGGAAATGATTAATTTTAAGCCTACAACAGGTATTCTTGCTAAGAATTCCTATAATGTGGCCAATGTACCACTTGTTGGTGGACAGATGCACATGTCTTTTTCATATATTGTTAATTTCTTCTTCATCATTGATTTCTCATATGCAAAAACCATGCTATCACTTTTTGTTAATTAGGAATAGAGATTAAACTATTTAAGTGGAATTATATTAGGTTGGTGCGTATGAAATGTCGGATTCTTAAGTGATTGTATAAAACTGCATATCTTTCTTCAAAAGCTGTTTATTCAATCAAAGTATGCTCCATTCGCTTCAATACACTTCTCCCAACGAGATTTTAAAGCGTAGATGCCTGTCTTAAAAAAATTTTGGTCTTTAGAATTAATAAACTCTGAAATCGAGTTTTTTAGACTGTCTTCATTTTCATAGTGTTTGCCCCTTAAAAACAGCTCTAAATGCTTGAAAAAATGAAAATCGGTCGGCGAGAGATCCGGTGAATATGGTGGATGCTGCAAAACTTCATATTCCAGTTCGTTCCAGCTTATTTCGCTCTGTCAGTGCGTGCGGTACCCACTTGTCCATCTTCTTAACCTTGCCAATCTCAGAAAGGTGTCTCAATATCGTTGTATGGTCAACTTTCATCCTGATAGCAAGTTCCCTCGTGGATACGGCTGGATCCGCTTCCACTAGAGCCTTCAGGTCATCATTCTTCACAGACGTTTTGGGTCTTCCGCGCGGCTCATTTTGCAGTGAAAAATCGCCAGTCCGAAATTTTTCGAACCAACGCTGCACTTTCCGATCGTTAACCGTATTCTCCCCAAACGCTTGGTTTATGTTGCGTGCAGCTTTTGCAGCACTATTACCAAGTTTGTACTCATATAAGAAAATGACGCGAATGTCGGCAGAATTCATATCGGTAATAAACTCAAAAGAAATAACAAAAGGGAAGACCTTCGAGAAAACCTATTTTGCTGAAATGAGTCTCTGGCAATGGACAATACGACTATGAATGAGGTTATGCCAAAGACAAAAGTATAACGAAAACAGGGAGACAAACGTCCGCATGTAAAGAGAATCCGACATTTCATACGCACCAACCTAATACATTCAAATCTATCACAACCAGGGCATTGCATCTTAATTGAGCATTACATCTTTGTATCTTACTTGAGTTCAAGTACATTGCATTATGTACATTGAATTTATCTCTTGTAATACTTGGAAACCTGTTTTAAATATTAGTTAATATTCATTCTTATCTATATAAGACAGAAGAAAAAAATATTTTCACACACAAGTTCTAAAGACATAACATCAAGAAAATTTCACACACATGGATTAATCAGTGCGAGGAAGAGGGATAACATGTTAAAAGGTTTGAATACACAATTTTAAAAACAGTGCAATGTAAAAACATAGGCATTTTGCCTTTTCTTATTCAATCATTAATGGAACAAAGTCATGCAGTAAGAATCGCGGGTACAGGTTAAGTAACTAATAAAAATTAGCATTTTTTTTCTTAGCTTCCAAAAATAACAATTTTTTTAGCTAAGTAACATCAATGTAAAAACTATAATATTAACTATTCTAAACAATGCAAAGTTTTAATTTCATATACATAATTGAATTTTTACTTAAAGGTGTCTCCAGAAGTGGAAAACACATAATCATATATATCTTTTAGCATTACAAGAAGTAAAATTAAACAAAACTTTATATAGTGGTCTTTTTCTTTGTAATTTTATATACTTCCTTCAAGTTAAACTTCCGTTATTATATAAACTGAATTTCGCAACTGCAAGAGCTTTTAATTGCTCACCAGTCTGAAAGGAAAGAAAAGTAGAACAATGGAAGAGCAATATTTACATTCTATACATTTAATAAATGCATTTACTCTTTAACATTAAAACTCATCAGTCATATTTATTGTACACTTCCTTAAAAGTATTTATAGCAAAAATTCGATCAAAAATTTAAAACAATCATTTATTTTTAATAAAGAATAATTTCATTTTCAAACTCATTACTCAGAGATGGACACGAAAAAATATTTCACTGCTACGACAGTTAATAGATATCACACGCATACATAATAAAAACTTATTTTTGTAGTAGAAATTAATTCAATTTTCAGATAGTACTACCATGTATTTCAAAAATTAGAATTACAAAATATATTACATTATAAAATAATTAAAATAGATGTGTAGTTAATTTTCATTTTTTCTTTTAGGCAAAAGAATTATGTAAGTGAAAGAAGCCTTTAATCTTTCTGGAATTCGGTGAACTTTTGGGGTTAAGTAGTAGCAAGTTCCTGATACCATATAACAATAGTATGTGCAATAATTAATAAAGAGTTCACAACGGAAAATTTCAACATTTTCAAAAAGAGAATCAAATTTTCCGCCAGTATTGATTCAATATTAGTTAATATTTCTTAGAAGTTGATATGAATTACAACAAGATGTATATAGTTCTAGTAGTAACAACGGTAGGAAATTAAGTAACCCACGGAATAATTAATTTATGGGCATTTGGAAATACATATCATAACAAGATAGCAATTGATTAGCCTTAATGACACAAAAATTCGAGATTTAATTACATCACAAATAAAGGTGTATACATACACTTCTTGTATAAAGCCAGCTATCCCGCCACCCCTGAAAGTAGCAGTACCCACAAGATGGATACATACACTAGAAAAGATTAAATTCAAATTTAAAAGTAGTGCACACATACATTAATCTAACAAACATGGTTAAAATTCAGTTTTTATAAATAACATGTAATAACAAAGACTTCAGACATTATGGCTTGATGAAAACAATCAATAGCAATATATCAGCTCTTTTGGTCAATCTAGACAATAATTTTTTTAAAATCTTACTTATACTACTTCAGATTAAGAAATAAATGATCCTCTTCATCCATTTAAATGAAAAAATATAAGGAATTAATTTGAAATAATATTTTGTAAACAAGAAACCATCATATTATTTCATTCATATTTCATACAATAAACAGGAATTAAAGTAATAATATATTTAAAGGCTAAATGTATAACTTATTTTAAATCACTTACACAATCGAGCTCCATTGTAAGCTCTGCAACAGGAGGGTCCGTATTACTTTGGGGTATAAAACCCTGTAATAACAACAGCAAAAAAAAAACAAAAAAAAAAAACATACAATTATTCAATTTTAAATATTTTTTTTAATTTTTAATGTAAATTTCTATTTAATTTTTAAAAAAAACTTTTGATGGGTTATAAGGGTAAAAATTATTTAATATTTTTCTCATTTATAACTTGTTTGAATTTATTAAAACCATACAAACAGCACAGAATCCCAAGCAACTTTATTGCTCATGAAATTAAAATCACTGCTTGAATTAACTTTTTTTTAATTAAAAATATTTGAGCACAGTTTTAGAATGTTTGAAAATAAAATGAAATATATATAACATTCATAGACATCTTTTACTTTTAAAAAGGAAAAACAGACATTTTAGTATTGGCGCTATTAAAATAATATTAATTCCAGGCAACTTCCAAAGGACTGAATGCCTTAGTTACAAAAGAATTGCTATTAATATTTCAACAATAAAATGTAATCCTGTTAAGCTAGAAAATAATTAATACAAATATAAAATTTTAAGTAACTTTACCTTTGCCTGTAGAGGGCCGCGGTGGCAAAGTCTCGGCTTCGAAATCAGAGGGTTTCAGGTTCGAGACTGGATCCCACCGAAGAATCGTCGTGTAAGGGGGTCTCTTGCACGTTAAATCTGTCAGGCCAAATGTCCTCCCGCTGGTGTGGAGAGGGTGGTGCCACTTCAGGTGTCATTCTCGTCATCTGACCGTGGTTCAAAATGATGAGGTCCGTTCCAAAATAGCCTTCGTGTTGCTTTAAACGGGACGTTAATATAACTAAAACCTTTGCCTGTAATAAGTTTTGTCTTTTTTCATAATTTGTCTTCATATTTGCATACATAGCATGCCAGTAGAATAAACTGTCCGTGTCGAATTTCATAAAATATCTGAAATTGTAAGAATAAATGCAAGATTACAAGCAGATACACAAATAACAGTTACAGAAGCAAACATAGAATGAAAATTTAAAGCACAAACACAACAAATAAGAATGCCATGAATAAGAAGTACCCACTTTTAATATTTTTCTGTTAAAATTTTTTTATAGCTCACCTAAAATTGGTTTCATACATGTAATTAATCTAATGAATTTTAAAATTTCTACCTGTTTTCACTAACCATTCCTCTGATTTGTAAACAAGTTTAAAAGTGGGGTAATGCTACCTATACAGTAGATAATGTTTAAAGTATTGATTGTACAGGTACCAATTGATAACAAAAGCTGGTTAATGTGCAATCAACTATAATTTTGATCATACCAAAGGAAAATAAAAAAATTACTAACCTCATGGATATCTATATATTTTTCCAAATATAAAAATTAAAAATATTGATAGTCAACAATTGTTTCTTAATTAATCGTCGTATCTATAATTTATACGAATATTGTTTCTTTAAAACTTGATTTAGAGAGCAATGCCAGATTTAAAAATATCTAGTGCTTGATTCATTTTGGCATTTATTAGAGGGTCTTCTTTGACACATTCATCCCTGTTGGAGTCATCAAGGTTTATTATTTGTTCCAATGGACAAAAAGATTCAGACTCTTCAAAATTTTACTAGCAGCCTATGAAATTTTCAACAGCAGATTTATACGTACTCATTCTAAGCAAAAATTTATGCTTGCTAAGATCTTCAGTTTTGTCTTTTATCTCATACTGGCTTTTTTTCTTTTGAAATCTAGTTTGCTACCATTATTTGATGGCAGGTAATTGTTTATGATTGTTCAAAGAGATTTCCTTTCACAATAGAACGAAGAGAAATGAGATGCAATAAATTTTAAGTCCATAAAAATTCAACTTTAAATGACTGTTCTTTAAATAAAAAGTAATAAAACTGTCTATTTTTGGACTTCAATTTTGGGGTTTTCATATTTGACATGTTATCCTTTACTGCATTCCTTTTTGATTAAAAAAAAAGTTCAACAAGAATGACGTTGAGATTTATTTATTTTATTTAATGCTAACTAACAAGTAATTTAATAATGAAATATTTATGATCTAGTTGCAACAACTTTACTGAACTGCCACACAATCTTATGTGTTTTTTTGCTGTTCGTATGCCTAGTAAGTTCATGTTTTTCCATTTTACTTAGGTTTAATATCTTCTTACAAAGCAGGCAGTATGCAACAAAATATATTCAATACTGATTTTGGGGAGCTCATTCTTTTAAAAAAAATCTCTAATAAACTATGAATAAACTCAATCAATGTAGACAAAACACCACTGTGCTGCTTTCACAAACTGAATGTTCCGGGTAGAGAAATGTATTCTATTCTTTCATTCAGTTACAGAAGCCTTGGGCATTCTCTTTAGCTCAATTTGGATTTCTCATAGAAAAAGAAAAAACACCCCACGAATTGATACCCGACTAATCCGAACAGAAAAAAAAAAAAGAAGACAAATTGTGTGTTACCAAATTACTCAATAGCAATTGGTATTGCTTTGCTTTCAATATATGTAATTGTGATTTCTTCTCCCGGCAGTTTTTAGATATTGGCATTTTTTAGATAAGGAGGGGGGAGGAAGGAATTGAGGAAATTCCCTGGTTGTTCCCAGAGGTCTGGCATTCCCAATCAATATTTTATGCTAGCTAAAAACAACGTCAGCTAATTATTTATTTCAAAATTGATAATATTAAGCGATAGTTGTACAAAAAAGAAAAAAAAAGTTGAGCACAAATCCTCTGGCTCAGGATCAGAGGATTTTGATCTTAAAAGGCAAGGGATAACCATGGTCATATTAAACAACATCTTCTGTACAATCATAAAAATTTCCTTTTACGAGCACCAGACAATAATAGATTTTCCACAGAATATTCATAAAATAAAAATGCAAACGTTCGGCATTAGCATGATATTTTAAGTTTAAACGATTAATCTTCTTTAATTGCCTTTTTATAAGACAACGGCCTTTAATTAAATAAGTATGTGCTTGAAAAATACAATTGTAAAGTTACTATCACATTCTTCCTCAACAACAAAAAGTATTCCAATCTAATCAACAAATCTGAGACCAAATTCTGGACCAATTCCTTTGTAAGAAAAATAAATGATATTATTAATATAGGAGGCGAGCTCATTTCATTGCCACATTCGGCATTTTTATTACCCATTACACAAAGTTAGGTGAATCAAAATATATAATACAGATATTAAAGCAGAAAAAACTAGCATTAAAATTTTATTAAGTCACATTTTTTGATATGTTTGAAAAATACCATTTCATCAAATTTTCTTATCAATCCAGGGCATTACTATTTTTTTTTTATCTAAGAAAAAAAACTTGAAACACTATATTATTTGATTCACAGTTCAGTTCTGATGTAACAAATTTCAAAATAATAACACTCCATCATGCAGTTGTTAATTTCAGCTTTATCCCTCATTCATACAAAAATATACTATTAATATTATTAAATATCTAAATTTCCTACTTTCATCACAAACTAAATTGCAAGAACACATTCCTAAGAATTTTAGTACAGAGAATACATTGTTTAGTTTAATTTTGAAGGATCTAAGGCTGAGGTAAGAGATAGTAATTTTGACTAGGTGTGTGTGTGTGTGGGGGGGGGGGGTTATACTTAATTAGTTTGTAAATAAGGGCTTCAAGCCAAACTCGGCCAAAAGCTTTCTGTATGTCGATGAAAACCGCAGCAGTTTTTTGTTTATTAGCATAGCCTTCTTCTATGTACTCGACTACACGAAGTAGTTGGTGGGTGGTGGACAGAATTTTTCTGAACCCATATTGTTCAGGGATGAGGATGTTATTGTTTTCTAGAAAGGTGTTGAGACGGTTGAGAATTAGATGTTCGGCAAATTTACTGACTGAAGGTAGAAGGGAAATAGGTCTATAGCTGGTAGGGTCTGTTGGGTCCTTACCAGGTTTTAGTATAGGAATTACTGCTGCTGTTTTCCACACAGTAGGGAAATGTCCGTAAATAAGACAGCTATGGATAATATTAATAAGGAATTTTAAAAATTTTTCTGGGAGCGATTTTATTATTTTATTATTAATGCAATCAATGCCGGCTGCTTTTTTAACATTTAATTTTTTGATATAATTAGTAAGTTCGGTTAAATTAGTGGATCAATGTCGTTAAATTTAACTGGCAGGGAGGAGCAGAAGCTTTTGACTGTATTATTTACAGTTTGTTCTGTGTGGATATCAGTTATGTCGTTTAGTTGAAATTGTTTCTCCAAGCTATCAGCTAGGCAGTTTGCTTTATCATTATTATTAGTTGCAATACTAGCAGGGCCTTTAAGGGCCGGAATAGTGAATTTTTTGTTTTTACGTGAATTAACTAGTTTCCAAAATGAACCGTCTTCAATGTTAATATCTATAAGTTTATTAATAATTTCATTACTTTTAAGTTTAGCATTCAGTTTTTCAATATCTTTGTTGAGCCTGTTCATGAGTCTCTTGAAGACTGGGTCTCTGGTTTTTTGGAAAATTTTTCTGGCAATGTTCCTGTCCCTTATAAGATCGTGCATTTTGGGGTCTATAAAATTTTGGTTATTTACAATTGGGGTGGAGGCTAGATTTTTTGTAGTGATAATCTGATTTTCAAACATTTTAACAAAATCATCAATTTTAGCTCTGCCGGTAAACTCGCTGATGTGCGGCGTTTCTGATTGGCTGAGAGTCAGCCTGAAGTTATCCCATTTAGTCTTAACTTTTCCAGTACAGGTAGGGAGAGAATATTTAAAGTAAAAGTTAAGAATAACTGGGTTATGATCTGAGCTGAGTTCCGGTAGGGATTGAATATCGTAAGGGTACAGGAAATTTTTAGTAAGAGTTAGATCTAGGGTGTTCGCGGAGCTGGAGCCAAATCTGGTGGGGGTAGAAGGTGCAATGATATCTAATCCGGCCTGTTGGGCGAATGATTTTAGGGCCTTGCCTTTGAGGCAATTATAATTACAACCCCAGCTAGCGTGGCGTGCATTGAAATCTTCACAAAATATTTGGTTTTGTCCTAGCTGCATTAATTGTTCGATATCAAGAATGAAGTTATTATTATCAGCACTCGGGGGAACATAGATAGAAATTAGAGTTAAGGGGTCCTGTTTATTAAGTTAAGTTTAATTACGCTAGCTTCTACATTGTGTAGTAAAGGTGGGGGAACCTCATTGTGGGGTAGTCCGTTTTTAACAAAAATAGCAGTGCCTCCTCTGCTTTGATTTAGTCTATAACTGTAATAGGAAAAATAATTAGCCAGAAAATTTTTTCTTTGCGGTCTAAGGTGAGTTTCTTGGATGAGAATAATATCAGGGTTATACTTATTTACGAAATTACGGAAGTCAGTGGTTTTGTTACTAATGCCGTTTGCATTCCAGTACACAATGCGAAGACTATTTTGAGTGAAAGATTAAGCTAGAAATTATCAGCAGAGCTTGACAGTTCCATCATGAGGAATTCTAATTTGGCTTCAGCAGTGGGTATATTTTTCATTTTTCTTAAAGTGGCAAATAGAGTGGGAAATGCCCTTAGTATGATTTTCATCTCTTTAAGTGCTTCCAAGAAGCCGGTAAATTCACTATTGTGTGAGGGTGAAATGGTGGCTTGGGTGGTTTGTTGTCTGTCAAGTGGCGCCACCTCCTGTTGGCTAGTTGCGTGATTTCTAGCATCTGGCGCCATCTCTTGTTGGCTAGTGTTTTCGAAAAGTCCAGCGTAAGATACATTAGGCCTGACAAGGGATTGAGTGCGCTGAAAGTAATTATTCCTGTTGGTTTGCGCGTTGTATGCTTTAGGGAATTTGCTACAACCTCTATAAGAGGCAATATGGCCAGTTTGATTACAATTAATGCAGCGTGGAATTTCTAGTTTTTCTTTGATGGGGCAGGCGTTAGTATTGTGTTCCTCTGCACATTTCAGACATCTGGGTTTTATATTGCAATTTGCCGAACTGTGGTGAAAGTAATTACAGCGGTAGCATTGTGATGTTAAATTCCTTCCTCTATAGGGCTCAACATTAACACTTAAATGACATACATGTTTTAGATTATAAATTTTTTCAGAGCTATCATTTTTGGGAAGTTCGATTAAGAAGAAGGGTAGCGGTTGCCTTGTCCTTAGTTGTTTTAGCTGTGAGACTTTTTCTACGACAAATCCACGTTGTTTAAGATCCTCTTGTATTTCATAAATTTCACAGTTGTGAGGCAGCCCTTTAATAACAACTTTTAGGGGTCTTTTGTACCTCGGAGTTATAATATAAAATTCGTAACCCTGATCACTGCAAAAACGTGTAATTTTCTGGTGCTGTTCAGGAGAATTAGGAAAGATTTTTGTGAGCTCCTGCGTTGTTTTATTAGTTGTAGGTCCGCATGTCCTAGCTATTTCATTCAAAATCTTGCTGAATTCTTTACTGTGTTTCAGCATAATTGGAGGGTCTTTAATTTCAACAGTTTCATTATCAACCGGCAAATCATTTAGAGCTTGAAATTTATTTTGCGTGGTGGTGGCTATTTTTGGTGAGTTAGGTCTCGGTTTATTAGTTTTTCTTTTGGTTGGTGACTGGAAGTCATCATTAAAGTTAGATTCAATTTGAATGGGGACAGGGGTTTTATGGTAGATACAATAGGAGTCCTGGCACGGATCATTAATGAGAGAAAATTTCTTACCATTCAGCTCCTCCAACATCATGGTCTTTTGGGTGCGCCTCTCAAAGATAACTTTGTACTGATAGCTATTGTAATCATTTTCATTACTAGAGAGACTTATTAGTGATTTACCAAGTACATCTAGCTCCGACTTAAACTCTCCTAAAATCTAACGCGGTTTAAATAGTATCACCCGAATAGACCCCGTCAGCCAATAGTAAAGTAGCTCTCAACCCACTCTCCACGCCTCTCCCACAGTACTCTTCAGTGTCCCTAGCAGTCCAGATATCATCGCCAGGACATTTGAAGCTTTCTCCCAGGTCCGGAGGTAGCCCAGCACGGGCGGGAACTCCGTTAACTGCACAAACTCAAGTTTCACGTCACTTTTATGTCAGATGAATTGACCCCATTCAGGACTCTCATTAAACGGCATGAATCGGGGCAGACATAATAAATGTACTTCATAAATTTTAATAAATGCAATTCATTCGCCCATTTAAAAAATTTCTTAGATACATCAGGGGGCAATTCAATATCCCAGCCAAATTTTAATTTCCAAGAGTCTTGTAACAGTATTTTGGGTAGCAAAATAACAGCATACAAGATTCCTATTGAGTCACAAATCTTTTATACTAAAGATAATACCAATCTCTTAGAAATTACAGTTTCACAAGACAAGACTTCAAAATCAATGTTGCATCTCAAGGTATCACCGTCCAAATTCCATAAAAGCCCCAAAACCGAAGCATCACCAGAATGCTTTGATATATATACGCAAGCCACATTACTCGCTCAACTTCTCAGGTTGAAACCTCCTCTTGACATCAACCTCTGTGTCATTTCAATAAAGGATGCCTGATCACAAGGATCATTTACTTCTGTGAGACAATTATCAATGTAAAAGAAATCCTTTTACTTAACTTTTAACCATATCATGAAATTCAGGTGGGGTATTTTCCAAAAGATATAAAATTGAGGCGTTCAAAAGAAAATCACTACAAGATATCCCCAAAACTACTCTACAGTGCCTATATACTAGTTCTTCCGCACATGGGTAAAAAAAATCTTTAAAATTCTCTATCTTGATTAGTAACAGACAGCAATAAAGTCTCTCTCGATTTCTCCACCTAAACCAGCAGGATATGTTCTAAATCTGTAACAGGACGTATCTTTGTGGTTTCGTTTTGCATTTTTATAACGGGACAATGTGGCAAATAATGACATTTTTCATTTTTTAATTCATTTTCTGGGACATGTTCGCTTACTTTCAGTCTCTCCCAACCATCAAAAGTCTCTTGGTATTCACGAAGGAATCCACGAGCTTTCATGCGCTTAACCATCTTCTCATGACGTGCCCAACTCAGTTCCTTATTTCCGCCCACCCAAGTTTCATCAATGTAGACTAAAGAACGCTGCTCCTCTCTGAATTTTTTCGCTGCTCTCAAATATCTGCATCTCCAAAACACAATATCCTGCCTTTCGATTACATATCTTACGAGAACTTATACATTTTTTCCATCGAAAATTCATCGAATGCAGAATTCTCCTCAGCGTCTCTCTTTTCCATCGAAAATTAATTTTTTTTCATTAAGACTGGAAGCTATTTTCCAATAGATGGAACACACTTTTCTTTTATATAAAAATCCTTTATAGTTTGTCATGTTACATTTATCGAAATCATCAATATTTCAGTTTCGGAATGCTGGTCTTTTTTTATTTTTATCGGGAGTCGATAATATACTTGCTTCACTATCATTAAGCTATTTCACTTCCCGTTTAATCTTTTTAACTGTTGAAGCTGAAATTCCTGTCGCTTCTGCAGTCCTCTTGATTACATTTGAAATCGGTATTTTTAGCGAGTTTGCACTTTTCTCCTGTTCGAACAATACCGTAGCATTCTGAACAATAGCGAGCGCTTGTGAATGCAGTCTTCCCACTTTTAAATATAGTCATTGAATAAAGCAAATCTGCAATATAATTAAAACAAATGACAGATTCTTCTTCACAGCAGAGATAAAAGATTGCTGGAGCAAAACAAGCGATAGAATTGAGGAAAAAAAAAAAATGAGCGTCAAGCATGGACCGAAGTACAAAGCAAAATGAGACTTCTGATCGGCGATTCTTCTAATTATAATGATACCTCTAACCGGTTCTTTTGGCACCAAAAGAAATACTGCCCTTTCCTTGGCCCCTAAAATGTAATAGAATATCCCATTTTTAAGCCCACTGACCCCTCTACTTTTAGGGTTGCTAGGGTTTTTTCTCCTGACGGTATGACAGTATTAAGTATAGGGAAAGTGTTGTATAATTGTCGAAAAATTCGTGCTCGGAACTTTGAAAATCTCCCCATTTTCGACCTCCATAGTTCGATAAACACATTAGCATTTTGTTTATGTGTCGATTATCTGTAACATACATAACTCAAAAACGTCTCGAGCTAGACTGATAAAAATTTGGTTTACCAGATTCATAGATTTCTATCACATTTTGAGCAAAATCCGTCCAGATGAAGTCTGTCTGTCTGGCTGTTCGAATATAAATCAACACGAACAACAAAACGAAGATATATAAAAATCGGTGCATAAATTTAATATCTATGGTGTAGATATGAACCAAATTTTGACATTAATCGAACAAGGGTGATCATCTGTCGGTCTTTACATTCAGAAACGTGTGAACCCGATAACTCAGAAACGCAGCAATTTCATATAAAAAAAAAAAAATTAATAGATTTTGTGACTATAGGTGTAATTTTGTGCCAAATTTTTGTTTCAATCGGTTGGAAGAAAATCCGTCTAAAAGTCAATTTCGCTTTTTGGATACTGTGCATCGTATGGCAGGTATTAATCGCCAAGAATCTCCCAACAGATTCAGTAAGAAAGCTAAATTACGCCGATTGTTAACATTTTGCAACTATTGTATGTCAATGCCATGTAAGGCGCTCTTTCTGGTAATGCCTTTACTAGAAAGTATGCCAGAAAGTTTGAAAAGACTACTGCCGCTAGATCATACTAAAAAAGTAGTTTCACAAACTTTAAAAAATGACATATTTAAGAAATTTTAATTTTTACCTTAGTATATTTAATATGGTCTGAGCATTTTTATCTACATTTGATAAAGTTTTAAACAATTAATTTTAATTTACTAAAAGTACATTCTGTACTTTGTATGGTAACTGATAAGGTAAAAAGTTTTAAATATTATTTGCACATTTAGTAAAAGTCTTAATTTAATATTCACTGCAAAGTGTCTAATTTGTTATATGAATTAGATGTCTTTTTTTGGTCCCTAATCAGCAAATTTATTTCCTAGATCAGATTTCTATTTACATGATCATCATAAAGCTTTATGAAATTTTTTGATAGCGTTTCTAATGTGTTTTTTTCTATTCCTTTTTGTACCAGTGATTAATCTGAAATTAGAAATATTATTTAATGTATTTTAAAATCTTGCATCGATTTCTACTGTTACAAATTCAACAACATTAAAACTTGACATTTAAAATCTTCAGTTGGGATCTTGTAAAATTTCTTTTTTTTTTCTTTTAAAGTTAAGAAAATAGCGTTTTTCTTCTTCGATTTCCACGCGAATCATAATTGTATAAATTCGACTCACTTCGTAGTTTTACCTCTTCTATTTTCAGAGATTTTATTACTTGAAAAAGCAGCCAAATCCATTCATGTGAATTATGAAAAATGCATTTGACGATAATTTCTTTTCAAGGCGTCAGTTCAACTGAGATCAATTTTCTAACAAAATTTATCAGCAAAAAATTTATTATTATTATTATTTTGTAGCGAATCGTATTTTGAAAATAAATCTAAAAACCAAAGGCAGACAAATGTTGAATGCCATATTTCCAGTTATTGAGATTAACTAAAAATGTTTAAAGAAATCATGCAAATTTTATGTTCTACCTGTAGATGTTACTACGGTATTTTTTATGGCAACATTATATGATGTTAAAACGACAATCCTACAATATGTTATAAACATCAAATAATTGAAGTACGGTCAAAATTGGGTCTTGAAGGATATTCCTAAAGAGAAGAAAATTTCAAGTGTAAGTTATAGATCTTAAATAGAGTGTGTCATTTCAAGTTTGTTCAACCTAAATCGTGAAATTATCACATAATACACAAGTTATGGATGCTTCCTTCAGAAAAATTCATATTCCAGGAAAAGAAAGGTGAATTAAAAAATATCACAATAAACTATACAAATGAAATGCAAGAGCATTTCCTAGAAATATATTTTATTTTTCATATAAACAACTTAAGAACACAAGTGAACAAATATTTTAAGGATTGAGCTATTAGTGATCAGAAAAGCCAGGCATTGGAAAAGTTGAGGCAAAAGTTTCCACATCCTTACGCAGCAGTCTCATCTGTTCTTTCACTGTTTCATCAGTTTCTAAAAAGGCTTTGAATTCTTTGACTGTTTTACCTGTGGTCAAAAATGAGAAATTTTTATTTAAAATGTAATAACACATAGGAAATTTCTTTATGTGATAGAGAAATTGTAGTTTATAAATACCTGCTTTTGATTTCACACCTAAAGCAATTTCTACCGCTCGATGAATAAACTCAACAACTTGTTCAAAGTCCTTTTCTTTAAAATTGCGAGAAGTAAGAGCAGGGGCACCTGGGCAGAAGAAAATAACCAATAAAGGTTTTCCATTTATTAGGATTATAATAATTGCATTTTAAGGTATCCGACTACGTTAAAAACACCGGTTATCGCCAACATTGGCGAATTATTTTTTTTATTGTTATTTCTTGTAGTTTAGATTTTCCTCTTTCCAAAACAGTTGATTTTTACTGGGAAAAGGAAGGCCTCACCTATCCTCCAGAGTCACATATTTTTTCAGTTAATATTGTCTTTAATTTCGACTTTCTCCATACTTTAATCGTCATAATGATTCTCCACCGTTAACATGGTATCTCAAAAAACAATAGAGATATTCACATAAAAACTCCAGCATATGTTTTAAATAATATAGACAATGAAAGGGACCAAAAGTTTTATTTCTGGTGAAATACCTTTCCACTTATAGGTGTTTATAGAAAAAGTAAGTTGTGAATTTATGGAAAAAAAATGCATATATACATATAATTTTACTTGTCACTTCTTTGCATCTCGAGATTTTTCTTAGATTTTGGTTCATTTCCTTCATCATTTTATTCTATAAGTTGCGTATGTTACTGTGAGAGACCGAAATTGGAGAATGTCGACATTCGCTGGTGAATGTCAACACATACCAAAAACGTTGGTGAAAGACCGTACAATTGATTACATTTCTTGCACTTTCGGACCATAGCCGGTATATGTCGACAATCACAGACAAGCTTTGGTGGAATTTGAAAAGATGATTAAAGAACTCGAAAAGGAGATAACAGAAGGCAACGTCAACAAAGAGGTGCGGCCTAGAGCACGTTGTGTTTTGCTGGAACACAAGGTCAACAGAGAAATATTGAGATAAGAAAATGCAAATCTGCATTTCTCCTCTCCGGATACGGAGAGATGAAACGCATATTCAAGATTCACCATTAGTGCATTGTGGATGTCGACATTTGCCGGTGTAAGTGAGAAATGAGGATATCTAGCAAATATTTCGGACATACACCAAGCGACTACGTGAATGTTGACATTCACCAGCGAATGTCGACATTCTCTAGATTTCGGACTTTCACGGTAACACGTACAAAGAATAATAGAATTACTGCATTACAATTTTGTGTAGACTGTAAACCATATTGGTTAAATTTCATAACATTTACAACGAATTTTCCCATTTCTCAAAATATATTATTTGTTTAAATAATTGTCCTTGCATTTTGAGTGTTTATTATTGGCAAAACATCTAAAAACCATAAATAGTACCAAAAAAATCCAATATTTTTTTTTTTTTTTGAACGTAGACGGATACCTTAAACAGTTTCAAAATTTAAGACAATAAAAAGGGGCTCATATCCTTTATGTATCAGATGTATTTTTTTTTTCATATTGTGAATTATGCACAAAGGATGCCTTTTCTCTCACATACATATTCAAAAATTGTTGTCTTTATGCCAAAATTAACTTTTTAGTCAAAATACAAATTAAACAACTATTTTAAAAATAAAAATCTTTTAAGATTTCTTAACTAAATTTTTAATGCACTAGAACAAAATTTGTTAATTTCAAATTATCATAAACAATATATAAGCTCAAACCAAATGTTTTATTTCTCTAATTTCATAATGTCAAAGAGAAAAAAAGGTTGAAAAAGCAACTGGGCTGCATTTTAATGTTAGGCATAAAACTGAATTCATATCATACATTTTCAACTTTGATTTGAGGAATAATTTTCAAACTTACCAAGTCTCACTCCACCAGGAACTAATGCTGACTTATCCCCAGGACATGTATTTTTATTGGCAGTTATATTTGTTGCATTCATTACGCATTCCAGTCGAGCACCATCAAGACCCTTAGGTCTGAGATCCAATAACAGCAAATGATTATCTGTCCCACCTAGAATAAGTAATGTTTTTAAGATATGCTTATTTTTTACATAAAAAATGTTCTTAATTTGTGTTCTTTAAGAATTTGTCTGTACCACTTCATATAAATCTGATAAGCTCCACAAAATTGATTTTTAAATCTTGTATATTTATATAAAAATAAAACACGGCAATGAATAACATGCAAATATATATAGCACTTCACAAATGCAAAATTTACGAAAGCATGAATGTCTAAATTTGTAAAAATATATTTCTAAGAAATATTCCTCACATATACAGTACATATGAAAAAGTTAAACAGCAGAACAATATAAATTAAAATTCATATAAAAAAGCAGTAAAAATGATTTTTTATTTTCTAAAACAATAACTGTTGCTTTCTTAAAACCATATATTTATTGCAACAGAAATGGCAAGATTACAGAACACATTTTCAGCTATGTACCTTTATACTTAACAAATCAGATTCTTGGATTAATTAAGCCTAACTTTAAGTCACAAATTTAAATGTAGCAAATATTAACATCAATTCGGATATAATGACCATAAGTATTGAAGTTAAATATTACCTAGTATCGATTTAGATTCAAAAACATGACAAAGATTGTTAATAAATATAAGAAATCTTTTAACAGCAAAGCAAATGAGCAATCTGTTTTCCACGATATTGATATAAATTGATTATAATAAAAATTAATGTGATTAATGTGTTTTTAAATACAAATATTGAAAAAAATTAAAAATTATCTCCAGACATGGAATGTATCCATGATATTGTTAAAATTACATTAAACAAATTGCCGTTTACAGAATAAATAACTAAAAAATAGTGTAGTAATTTCACTGATTACTTACCAGAAACTAATGAATATTTTTTGGCAATAAGGGCTTTAGCCATAGCTTTTGCATTTTTCAGAACTTGTTCTTGGTATGCACGAAATTCTGGTGACATTGCCTAAAATTAATAGAATACTAAAAATTAATCAAATAAAATTACACACAGAAAAATACCAAAGAAAACATTCTTTCAAGGTATTAAAAAAAATTAAGAACACTACTTGCTATTAGAAGAATAACACATCAGTAACTGAAACAAACCACTTAATGAAATTGCCAGTATACCTGTTTCAGGGCAACGGCCACAGATGCAATGGCATGATTGTGAGGCCCACCTTGTAAGCTTGGGAACACTGCAAAATTAATTTTTTCCTGAAAATCGTATTTTATTTCATTTCCTTTCTTGTCCACATTTTTGACACCTTTACGAAAAAATATCATGCCAGCTCTAAGAAAGGGGAAATAATAAGACACATGAAAAGTATTATAAGTGGAGAGCAATTTATACAAGTGAGAGATCTATTAATATTTTGGCTCTAACAATTCTATTTAAGTTATAATGTTTTATTCACCCAACAAAAAATCAGAACCATATTCTATATTAACATTAAAATGTAGACATATCGAATTTTTAAATGATTCAGAGAATAAGTAGAGAAAGATAACACAGATATCTTAGAATACGTTTTTGACGAAAATAAGAGGGAAAAGTACACAACAGATATATAATCAATAAGCTAGTTTAATATTTATTGAATAAAAAAATATACTTTCAAGTCAAGAATGAAATGAATACAACCTAAACAATACAAATGAACTACGAATATTTAATTCACTTTTTCAAATTTATACATTTAAATGAAGCCTTTTTTTCATGATTTTAAATAATTTAAGTTTTCAAACTGATGCGTTAATTTAATACATAAATATACAAAGCATATTAAGATTTTCTTTTGAAACTACATGGTACATCATATCATTAAATTAATAACAGCAAAGAAAAAGTACTTAACAGAATCAGTAAAAAGCAAGAGTTTTTATGTCATGACCCAAGATGAAAATATTTCTTAATTAAAGTTAAAATACAACCAATTAAAAAAAATTCTATCAGATAAAAACACTTGAAAGAAAATTTAATAAAAAATTATAAATGTTGTAAAAAATTACAGATTTTGCTATTTTAATTCTTTACTTATGAACCATGAAAATAATTCTAAATTATTGTTCATAAATATGCCTCCCTCATAATTCTTCAGAATTAATATCTTTCTTTTACACATATACCATGTAATGAATATTCTGTTTCAGCACATAAATAAAAAATTCAAACATCAAAATGACACATCTATTTCAATTCAGAAGTGTAACTGACAAGATAGCAGAGGTCCATGGACACGAAAGTTCTTGCCTTGCAGGCTTACAATCTCATGTGCCCTCATACACTATTATAGTCTGGTTCATCAAGATTTGAACATTGAAAGAACATGTGAAGATTGAATGCTATCTAATTATAGCACTGATACAACAAATTTTTTAAAGAGGTGGGTAACAATACTGTGCACTCAAATAGAGGTAAAAGATTCTATAGAAAAAAAATAGAAAATTTGAAAAATAAAAAATAGAATTTATTTAAGTACGCCTTTGAAAGATTTAAAAAGAACCTGTAGCATTAAAAAATGAGCAAATAAATAAAATTACAATTTTTCTAATTACCTATCAAAATTATTAGAAAACATCCCATGTACTAAAGCACTATGATCAAAAATCCATAAATGGCAAAATGACAAACAAGGAAATATAATTAGTTTTATTATAATAAACCAATTATTTAGCTAAATGATGCCCACTATATATTACAAATCCGATTTGTGTACATTAACTATTGAAGAATACGAAGGCCAAAATTCATTCAAATAATACAAAAATATAAAAAGTTATTGGTGGAATGATGTATATCAAGAAACTCAAAATTGTGATAGCATACTGCATGAGATACATTTACATAGACATGGCACTGCAGAGAAAAAGATAAGAGAGGAAAGAAAAACCTTTTAATCATACTTTTACTCACAATTCAACAACTGATATTTTATTAATGTTTAATATTTTTTAAATACTAACATTTAAATATGTAAAAGATATTTGTTTTAGATACAGAAATATAATGCAACTTCTGAATCTTTTTAAAAAAGTCAATTCAAATGCCATTTTACTTTTTAAAATTTTAAGATGCATACTACAATTATAAATTTAAAGAACAGAAATAATTATAAATGTTAAAAAATATATTTTTTGAACAAGTTGTTTATGAGCACACATGAAACTTGTAGAAAAACTCATTTTAATTTATATAAAATGCAAAGTAATTGCTTTAACTCAATTATTTCCATTACAGTAATATAGGGCGGCCGAAATTAAATCACCACTACTCACAGGACTTCGGAGTCATTTTACTTATCCTAAGAGAGAAAATATTTGGACAATACCCTTTGGAGAATGCGCTCGAGATTCTGAAATAAAAAATTTAGTTAAAAAATAACCAATAGATGTCGCTACGAGTTATCAGATGAAGGAAAGACTAACAAGGGCCTGAAATAATGAAGGACCATTGGTCTTATGCAAAAGTCAAGCAATAAGATCATACAACTGCAAACTTGCTCTCGCAATTTATAAAAAATAAAAACACATCGCTTTAAATGACATACTGTACTACGCATGCAAATGAAGGCTTTTCTAAAATATGTTCAGTATATGAATCATCATGTTCTAAAACGTACTCCATTCTGAATAACGCGCTTACTACCGCTGAACGGAGAGAGTCAACTTGGATGCCCTGAATATGGAGGCGAATACTGTTCTTAAAATCTAACATAGTTGTTAAAGTTTCTTTCAAAAAACCCTATAACCAGAAGTCGCAAGGCGCGATTGTGGAGAACAAGCTGATGGTTAACATCGGCTGATCGCTCGATAATTTGTAAATATTAGCCTCGTCAATTGTTTTGATCTTGCTCTGTGAGATGAGGCCCCATCTTGCATGAATACGATTTCTTGTAGGCAGTCTCGTTGCCGGTGCGTCGGAATTATGTAGGCTTGCAACATGTCAAGCACCGTTGCCTGTTTATAGAACAAGCGGTAAGATCTTAAGGTTTCACTCGTTCAAAAAAATAAGGCCCGATAACGAATGAAGCAGTGAATCTGCACCATACGGTTCACTTTCGTATCATACAAGGCTTCAGAGCTCATCAGGTGTGTATGTGTGGGGGGGAGGTTCTGTTGCCTAGATGCCACAATTATGGCTATCCACCTATCCATCAAGATAGAAGTGCACTTCATCCGTCCACAGAATGTTCTATAACCATGAATTATAAACTGCCAATCTCGAGAGAAAGTATAGAGCGAATATTTCGCGAGCTCTTGCGTTCCAACTGCTCAACCATTATAAATCTTATACTGATAGAATTTCAGAATTCTGCGCATATGTCGGTGTAAGTCGTATTAAGACTACGAGAAATCGTAGGAACTCTGACAGTTTCGTGAAGCGATTCATTGCTTGCTTCTATAATCGCAGAGCACCTACTACACCAATGTTAACTCTTTTTCTTCCTCTAACCAGCCGAATGTCTAGCCGCCCTGTTTGCTCGAATTTCACCATCATATCCCGAAGAGCCATGCATCGACATCGCTACACGTCTTTGCGTTTTGAGACGGCGGAACTACCTCGCAGATGCCACCGCATTCTCAATGGAAATCCAATCACGGCAAGAACAACATCTTCCTTTCATCCCGCATAACATTATTACAAGCTGCTGTAATGTGCTGACCAGCAGTATTATCTGTTAGAGATATTTTAAACTTTTTAAAATTTTTATTCATAAAATCTCGAGCGTATCTGAAATGCTTGTTGTCCAAATATATTTCTCTTCGAGCTACAACAGAAACGGTCTTCAGGGCCCTTTGAGTAGCGTAAGTTTAATTTCGGCAACCCTGTACATTCACCTTCCTCCTCTTAAGGTCTTATGAGTTGTTGTGGTAACAACATCTGCATAGTCAAATGGACTTGGAATAACTCCAGCAGCAACAAGACCACTTATATGAGCAATATCTGCAAGAAGAATAGCTTTCACGTCGTCACAAATCTACATTAAAAAAAGAGAAATTATCTTGGCATTGCACATAAAATAGATTAAAGACTAACTTATTTTTTTAAGTAATGTCGATTTATTAAATTCTAACATTGAGAAATTTTACAAAAAGAAAAATACATTTAATAATACACATATACTTTACAATTTTCATAATAAAATATACTTTATTCAGTGTTGGCTTACTATAAAAATTTAAATTCTAAATGAGGTTTAAATACCCTAAAATTAACTAATTAAAACTGTTCATTATTCCAAGGTGATTCAGTTCATATTGTCAAGTTGCTTGTGTGTTTAATCAATGAAAGATATTGGCTAGCATTACCTTTTTAATTCTTTATTTTTGTATAAGTTGTGTATTTCTTGTGTTTATTTGGGTTAGATTAAAATTTGATTTAAGTGAATTTAATCTGAAAATTTTTGTATTGATATTAATATAGTTTGTAACTCAAAATATTGATATACTCAAGGTTAATATACTCAAAGTATAAATCTGGGAAAAACATTTGGTATTTCAAGGCGATTTGGTTCACTTTGCCAAGGACAAATTTCTCTAATCTTGGCTATCAACTTTTTATAAATATCAGCAACCCATGAAGTGAGAATTTGAATGGATGCTACATGTTTTTCTCTTTTGTGCTGTGCTTCTTAATGTGTAATGTGAGCTCCGACAATCTCGATACATTCAACTTTAATATTGAATACAGTTCATTTTCCCCCCTTTTGTTTTCGACACAAAAAATACTACTTAGAGTTTCACATTTTAAACATTAATTAATAACAGAAGATATAAAACTTTATGAACATGTAGCTCTAATGAACAGTTAGTGAACGAAACAGTTTGAAACATTAAAAGTTTACAGTATATTCCTATAGTTGTACAATTATTTGGAAATGCACACTTATATCCCATCAGTGGTCTCATTACAATATTTGCAATTTTTTTTATGGAGCAAAATAATTTGATCAATAGCTTGCAGTTATAAATCATATTTCTAATTCTTTTCAACCATTTCTACTTCCAATCGGATGACCCCAGATTTCTCAGGCTTGAACAAAAAAGTAAATTCACCAACTGATTGCTATTTTTTCCTTTCTGAATAAATCTTTCAATAGTAGCCATTCTTTATAAAATAAAAAAGAAATCCACCATCCCTTTCATTATAAAATGAAACAGTTGAAATATGGGAAAAAAAATCAAATTCAAATTCTCTTTCTCCAAAAATATTCCCACATCAAATCAGCAACAACATGTAAATTTTGCACAAGAGCATTTTTTAAGGAATTTCAATGAGAACAATGAAAAAAAAAAATAACCTTAAAGCATTTATTTTATTTTCAAACAAAAC